>JAVFBX010192247.1:0-13298 GCA_034783855.1 Mopalia kennerleyi
GAACGTTCATTTTTCGTTTTTCGTTTGATGGACACAAGAAACAAAAAACGAAAATTAAACTGTTAAGCGTTACACGGACCTTAGACGTATTTTGACGGTTGTGGATGAAAACCATCCAGCCATGTAAAACAAAACAGAGAATACATGTACATAGCTAACGTTAACAGATATACGACAGTAGCTTTTTTTTAATAGTTTGCACAAGGTTGATCAATATATTCAACTATCCATGGTACAATAAGGCCTATAGGCAATGAACAAAGCCAGATGTAATTACACTTCTTAGAAGTTATGGGATCAGGCCATCACATTTGCAGATACGTTGGCTCATTGGTCTCCATGATGTACCATCACCACTTTATTTGGAAGAGTTGAGTTTCATTGATATCGGAATTGGGAAATACTATAGTTTCTTTTTTCCCCAAGTGACTTTATCACAAGGTTTTTAATTAGTAGGCTGGAAATGCCCTTTTCGGTACTACAGGCGATAATGGCTGCTTTAAGATATGTAATTTATAATTTATAAATTCCAGGGGTATTTTTACGCAGACGCCCCTTAGGATTTCCCCCGATATCTAAGAAAGCAGAGTGAGAAAAGGACCATTTGTCTTCATAAAAGTGAAATGCCTGTGAGTAGGACGTAACATCCCAATCAGACAAACAGATCACATCTATCGTATACGTGATCTTACTGTTCATTGTCCTCGGTTATTTCCATTACAGAAACGATCTCTGTCACATGAATACACATAACTTAGCTACGCCCACGGAGTCTTCCCAAGCTTTGGAAATAGACGAACGCTACCATATATCTGCACTTTATCCTGCAATATATAAAAGGTGTATGACCTTTGTTGATTTAAACCATTTCGTTTTCTATCTTGACCACTTGTGGGTTAGATCGACCAAAAAAAACGACCACTGGGCTTCCATTCTTGACGTCAATACCAATTATTTCACGGCAGTACTATACTCGCTTTACATGACGAAATGTTCTTGCCGGGATAAAAGAGCGTACGGATTCAATATATTTGTTATTTAGAGGCAGATCTATAGTTCTAAAGGTTTCGGTGAGCTAGACGTCGTATCTCTTTTGACTATATATACAATTCAATAAGATACGTATTCGCATCTACACTTAACCTTGGTTACTAATTGAAACACCCTTCAAACTAACAGACATTCGAAACATACACGTCTTGTATTTTGTTTAAACTAACCGATTTCGCAACGTTACATAACAACTGATAGCTAGGTATGTTTTCTCGCTATACTGATATTCCCAACGGCATATTCCGGTGGCTGTAGTATTCGATTGTGCTCAATCAGTGCAATTTGTCATTCTCAATCCACAGACTGAACTAGTATGGCTTTGTTTCGTTATATTTTCATCAGCCTTTGGACATTTATGTCTTTGTTTTCCTAATTCATTTTCAACAGATTGTAGACATGTATGGCTTTTGTTCCGTTTCACACTGGTCCCCAGATGAACGACAAAAGGGTGGGCGTTTCCTTCACTCATTGGGCTGGCACGCCGTCATGTGGGTGAAATAACTTCTTAGAACGGCGGTAAACCCCCATCTTACAAATACATATATCACAACAAAGAGGAACATTTAGTTGTACAGCACAAATTAATAAAAAGGTCAAAGGTTAAAACCCGTCCAGAATCGAACTCACGATCCTCAAAGTTCGGCACCAAAAACGCTAGCGCCAGATGCTGGACACCCATACCACTCAGTCACCCTTCCGTCTACTAAAATAGAAGTCAAGGAGTTTAATAAAGTATTCGACATTCACCTCTCGGATAGAAGAATGGCACAGAATTTCGGAACTAGACTTTGCTTAAACCATTAAAGAGCTATCCCAAAGTAACGATAATAGTGTTAATATTCACTTTCCAAAAGGCCCCAAAATCATTAAACATTTTATAAGTATCAACCTTAACAACCGTTAGTGTTATAAGTATTTAATAAAATACTCATATTTTCGTGTATAATCGGAAATCAACCCCATTCGAACTGAGGGTAAGCTGGGCATTGCAAACGGTCTATGTCCTTGTCTTTTTGTTAGTCCCATCATATATCTGAGCCATGATTCAGTTTTAGTAGTATTGTACCATCGAACGATTTGCATAGAATCTTATAGTTTATATTATTATTACTTAATACATGTAACTCAATTCTTGACATTATTATGGCTGTCTCCAGTACCAATTGGGGCCGACTATGGCAAGCCGTTTTGTGACTTCTACCTTTATTCTACATTTGCTGAATTCTTTTTTACATATGTGAAATTCTTTTCCACATATGTCAAATTCCTTTCACATATGTCAAATTCTTTTCACATACTAGTATGTAAAATAAATGACTTAATTTGACTATAAATGACTTTTCCACATATGTAAAATTAATTATTTTTTTTACATATGTTGAAAAGAATTTCACTTATGCGGAAAAGAACTCAACATATGTAAACCTTAATTTAAAAAACTTAATTTCACTTATATGTAAAACAAAAAGGTGAGTGGAACTATTTTGTATATATGTAAAATAAAAGCATCCAAGACCTCAATTACTGACTTCTCCATCACAGCCTGTATTCAGTGGCAATAAATTTGCTCAATAAGTATAATCTGATCAGAAACACATCTACCCTTTGCGTTTCGCAAAGCATTTGTTATGTTCTAGGAAGAATAAATCAGGGGAACTACATTTGTTTTATAGGCCTATAACTACTTTTATAGACTACAATAAAAATACTGAATAAGAATAAACCTGTCGCCTGATATAATATTCAATCTTTATTTGTAACCGTAATTGGCATTTTCAGAATGTATGATTTTGTTTTTCAGCCCTTGTGGCTGTAATATATGCGAATGTTCGACTTTTCGCAATCTGCGAGAGAAAACATTTCTCAGCTTTGTCATTAGTGGAACACTTTTGTTCATATCTAAACCAAAAGTTTATTTTACATGCTTGCAGCATGTAGCTTTCCTACAGCTGTCTTCAACTACTTCTTCTATCTTCCCTACTGAAGCTAAGGCTATTTCAATTCCTCTTGAACTAATCTTATAATACTCAATTGCAAACTACCAGAGATATTAAAACGATCTTGAGCACAAAAATACTAAACACATGTTTTATCCTCAAAAAAGTAGTGTAATTCACTAAAAAGGATGATAACCTTATTATTAATTATTTTACCATTTGTAATGAGATAATATGGAAATGACCTCCTGGTGATAGCATATTTAATACAAAATTATGCAGTCAATTTTTTTTTTGGTGGAATATAAAATTTTATTGCATTTTTGGATCGTAAACGGTAAAACAGTTAAACGCTAAACGTTAAAAAAACAGGTTCTAGGTGGAAAAGAAGATCCTCCAAATTGTGCACATACGATATCCAGGAAATATTGCTTGTTGGGAAACAGTTTTGTTTGAAGCCTATTTGAAGCCATTGAGCTCCTTAAACGGGACCATGGGGGTCATAAAAGGTACATTTTGTAAAAGATTATATAGAAAATATTTCTAGTTGACATATTAGGAAAAACAATATCCCGAAATGTTGGAAACATATTTGTATTGTGCAGTAAGAGGATGTTGCTTCCTTTCACCGGGATACGCACTGGGGTATCTGGCTGGCATGGCCAGTAAATGTTTTAACTCGCTGGCGTTAGAAGACAAACGGACCTCATAATGATGGGGCGTAATTGTGATGCAAGTATTCATCACAGTTGAAACTCGATATTAATTTTCTAACGTTACTTACATCTTGCAGATTATCGCGATGCGGCAATGCTAACTGTAGATATCGATTTCAGCTAAACAAGAAATGTCCATGTAAGTGCATATTTGTAAGAAGTTCGCTTTAAATTAATCCATACAGCCGCATCCAATTATTTCCAGGCGTGTTGGAAAAGCATGAGAGCCTGTCACTCTAAATGAGAAATTTTTCTTTCTGAAAATTGTTTCATAACAAATTATTGACATCAATGCTACTCATTAGCAGCTGCTGTCTAATTCTCTTATAATTACCCCTTATCAAATGCGTTCCTTCTACATACTATAAAACTATTTTTAGTTATCACAGTACGTGCAGAAAGTGTATCTAGTACGTATGTTATCCCCCGCGTGACACTGGTAGGGGGGCAGACATGTGGGTACAATCTACATACACGATGGATCTCCCGCGTGACACTGGTGGCGGGCAGACAGGTACAATCTACATACACGATGGATCTCCCGTGTGACTCTGGTGGCGGGCAGACAGGTACAATCTACATGCATGATGGATGTCCCGCGTGACAATGGTGGGGGGGGGGGGGGGGCAGACATGTAGGTACCATCAACATACACGATGGATCTCCCGCGTGATACTGGTGGAAGGGTAAAATCTACATCCACTCACGGTCTCTCATTAAAGAGGCTTGTCTAAGATCAGAGGATTTCACAGTCTCTCGTGTTTTAAACGCTCGATTGCGTATACTCTTGAACGTTTATGGAATCCGTACGTGCTTCTTTGTACCAGAATGAACCGTACTTAAAGACGATATTTACTACAAGCGCATTTTGGTACAACCTTTCGACAAAATGTGAATTTACAAAATCAAGTAAAATTTCACCAGTTTAACGGCAAATTTGAAAAAGAACATTGAGAAACATACAGGAGTATTTCTCAAAATGAAATATCTTCGGTAAGAATCCCATTTCATGTATTTTGCTATAATTCAATAGTATAATGGCTCACAAAGAAACGCAAACAACACAGGTAACCGTATAAAGCCACTTGGTGTCACGACTTGATGTTTGCTTTGGAATGACAACAGTTAATAGTTGTTTCATTGACGCATTGATTCCTTTTAATTATTCTTAAAAACATAAAATAAGCCTTTTATCAGGACATCAGTAATAAAACCATTCGTCCGAAAGCATGAACAATAGAACATAATGAGCGTTCTGTGCGGCGTTGGAGCCCTTTTTTCCGGGCATCCTTTACTACCAGAATTACTGTATAGAGGTCATTTTATTCGCCGGGGAACCTGTAGAGTAAGATGTAACGATAGAGATACCACCAACTGTCAATGGCGATACAGGAACCAAGTAACCGTTCACAATCAGCATGGAATACAATTCACATATAACGAGCGGCTCAGACTTATCTGATACAGACTTTGACTTCACATCTGTCGGGTATTTGTCAGTTGGTATCTTGTTCTAATTACGGATTTAGGTCCACTGAGAGGTCTATGATCCTCACACAAAATTCAGGAATTGACCTATAAGATTACAAACGACGTCCGTGCTGTAGAAAGGTAAAAAAAAAAATAGAAAAAGGCACAAAGCTTAAAGTATTTAAATAAAATAAGAATATATGGAGTTTGATGTAAACAATTTGACCGCTTTAAAGAAATATTCAACAACAGATGGCAGTTAGACGGGCGAACTAAGAGGTCATGTAATACAGTTATATGAGCTACATACCATCAAAGGGAATGTAAGGAAAGGCACCACTCCACATAGCAGTACTAATGTTCTGGTATCTGAGATGCCATTTGTCAATGGCCTAAAGTACTAGGTGAGTTTGTTTGTTCTTTTTCAGGCTCACTTGAGGACATATGGGTCAAGAGATATCAGCAAACAGATTAACCTTTTTATACCAAAAACCATCAAGACAAATCCAAAAAATTTGCTGGATAAAAATATGCTGGGTATAATCCCAAAACATGCATTAAACAATTATTTCTGTGTAGTATCTTGAGAAGTTTTTTTTTTAAATACACTTTGAACTTTTCCATTCTCATTATTCCAAGCGCAACCTTATTCGAAGATTTAACATGGACTTTTAGAGCTCTTTATAGATATGTAAATCTTAATAATTGACATTATGCCAATGCCGTTTTGACACCGAATCATAGAACTAAAATTAAAATTCACGTGGAACTCTTCGTGCAGGACTGGTTCACTGATGTAAAGTTATCATTTAATCGTAATTAAATACACACCCGAAAGACACAGTGAGCAAGGCCACTATAGGAGTTGTCAAGTAGCAGTAGATTTGTAGACAGATTTACAGGAAACATATTAGCGACCATGATGGCAAAAATTATTTGAATGAATGATTTGGAATCGTTTTCGCCTAATTTAGAAAAGTTTCTTGTTTTGAACGTGTTTGTTATCTTCGTTGCCATGGTAGCTGGTAGTGCATTCCACGTGCAGATAACACACAGCACTAAAATATACTAAACTGGCTGAGTATGTCGCTTGGTCCCTGAATGTTTGTGGATTGAAAAATAGCATTATATTACATCGGGTGGAACAATTTGTGGAGTTTATAAAGCTACAATATAAACACGCTTCGGTCTTCTTTAGCTGATTTAGTAATGTTCAGTCAACACACCTTAACAAGGGTATGGCTAATATCATTTCTAAAGCCAGACACAGAAATGTCATCCATAACATACTAAGTCGTTGTTCCTTATACAAGTGACAGTATAGTAAGTAATAGTCATCTGTCTTGTGTCAAAGTCCACTGGAGCACTTATTTAGAGGGTCGGCGTTTAAAAAAAAACACACCCATTCCGACTTATAATTGTATTTGCAGGTTTGCCTCCAGAACAATATCATAGCACAGGTTTGCTGATGTAAAAAAGGATCTCTTTTTTTTTCTCCAAAACTAGCATTGTGTGAAAACTATTTAAGACTACCCAACAGGTGCACCACTGGTTTATTGTGTTTGGAAAACCAGTTATTCGAAACAAGTCTGTTTTGCAAAGGAAATTAGTGAAATTTAAATCCGATCGTTGTGGATATGGAGTTTTTACTAATGTTAGCTGGGGAATCGAAATTATAGATCATTTTTAGGAACATCGTAAAACATTTAACGGAATAATTTGAGTTATGTATTTTGCTCATTACACGGGTCATCCTGTGACACCTAAATGCGGTTTGGAAACGGTTTGTTTTATGTATTTGTTGCCTATACTTATTTGGAATTAAGGGATCGCGACTTGAAAGGGTAAAGAAGATGATACCAAACGGCATACTAGTTTCATTGATTAAGCCGATTCCTCTTTTTGGACGTGATCGATTGTAATTGAATAGGTTATTACCAACACGCTTATCGATTAAAATTGTTGGTTTGATTGTTTGTTTGATTGTTGGTTTGATTGTTTGTTTGTTTGTTTGTTTGTTTGTTTGATTGAGTGTTAGCGCCATTTTGAATGTCTTACTCAGGCCTACATGTACTTAAATAACGTGCTAAACACGAAACACTAGCACCCCCTTCAATGTGTTCTAATAAGTCTGTATTTGATACCGGGTACGGATTGCAGGACGGTTTGTCACAGCCACAGTCTTCCGCATAACTCATAGAAATATTAAGCTGCGCCTGGGGACTTTGATTGATTGTTTGAAGTTTAACGTCGTACTTGCCAGTGTGACTAATTTAAATGGTCATTGACAGCTGAAATCCTGGAAAACTTACGTTAAACCATCCGCACTCGCCAACGCGTCTGACAAATTCCTTTGTTATATCACATCATAAGAGTGTGTATGTAGTGGGAGGCGGTGAAAGGGGGCGAAGCGGTTGGGGTGGTGTTGGGTTCAATTGAACTTTTTTTGTTAAAATCCATTTAAATTTGTATAACCCATGTACACTTGTATTCAATGTAGACCATATGACTTTGGAGATGCGGTATATGTGGTTCAATCAATAGTATATGGAAGTACAGGATTGATGAACAGGCTAAAAGCCTATATAAACATATCTCCCGAAGGCAAATGAACACAAACAAGAAATCAAAATGTTACATCATTATCTATAAACGGTAACCAGATGAACATGTGGTGCGAAAAGTGCAAACTTATGTCAAGTAGGTGTGTCAGTTGTACTCAAAGTGGTTTATCGATTTATTTATTTATCTATATATATATATATCTATACACATATACTATTTTCGATAAACATGTATATATCTTTTTTGACAAAAGTTATCAGACCATTGGCAATTTTACGATGAAAATGTATCAACATTAACAGACTGTATATACATATAATCAACTCAATAATTTAAATATTTATATTTAAAAATTGTCATTGCATTACACAAGTTGTTCCAGTTTTAGGTAAGACTTAATTGTTTACGTCAAGGCGCATGTGCATAGAATCATTGTGGATACTTTTATTACTTTAACACAAAAAAGGAACTGTCTTTAAAAAAAATGTCCCAATCTTCGAAAACAACTCCGCCATTTCAGATAACACTAAAGAAGGCCAAAGATCAATATCATAGTTATGTTGCACTTAGAAATGACGTCCATTTGAAATCACCCGAAGCAGAATATGTACTGTGGACAATGTTGTTTCTGGGTATTCACCGGGAAAACACGACTTTTCACAGCTAGTGTTTCTAGATACATCCTGTTTACGGTATCTAGTAAGGGTTTTGTTTTTTTTGCTGTAAAATGTGGACAAAGCTAAAGCGTGCTCCAAGAGAATATCTAAACAGGATCAGAAAAAATGATGGAAACGGGTTACAAGGGTAACGAATGGCTATCTACTTAACATATAAGACAAGGCATATGGTGAAACAGGGTGTCCACCTGGTTATGGTTAAAATGCTGAGTATCGGTCATGACAAAAATGACAAAATATCTGTTGAAATCTGTCGTGTTTAAAGAATGTCATAATAGATATACGTTTACATAACCCAGTTGAGTTAAGTCCAAATATTACGTAAATGTCTGGTAACGCCAAAAGGTTCAATTGCTGCTTAGTGAATTTCAGACGCCTTTACAAAAAATCAATAAACTTAACATCTTAAAATCTATCGCAACAACTGCTTAGTATTCCATTTGGGTATGGCTTCAATAGTTCATAATAAGACAATAAACGACGAAGCGAAACTATTTGGGAACATAACCTCATTCCAGATCTAGCCGGCAACATCAAGTCTTTGTACACGCTTACAACAAGCTTCCGTGAGAGTAAGCACGCAATCATGTAACGAAAAGCCCCGAGGAGAGCCCAGATTCAGTGTCTTTAATGTAGCGGTTGATAGAGTTAGAGAATTGCTGAATGTACCATTTAGGCAGAAAAACAAAAGCTGTTCCCAGGGCTGCCTGGATACGCATTTAGTTCCGCACCGTTGTCTTATCTGATTGTGTACGGTTGACACGGTTTCTGTAATGAAACAACCTTAAAATGACAACGTTCATAACGGTGCAACAATTTTTGTGTCGTTTAGAAAGTGAATATTATCAACATTTTTTTTATTTTGCGATGGAACTTTCTTAGTTTGGACAGATTCTTGTTTCAGAAAATGTTCTGGTGGAGATCCTTCGGGAACAAATCCAACGACCCTCGGAGCCAGGCGTCGCCTGGACCACTCAGCCAACCGGACTAAACGGTCTAAAGATGTTCTGAGCTGAATTTGATCGCTACGGAAATGCTGTCCCAATCCAAATACAAAGACTGTCATTATGGGTTGACCCTTTCAAAGAGACTGTCGTGAACAACCCTCGGTGCACAATTCGAATTCGCCTTTGATCGGGTAACGTGGGGCGTTATTGTCACTTTGCAAATAAATTTATTCACTTCAAACCTTAACCAAAAAATCCCATTCAAACTTCAAACTAGACCTATATGAGGGCGAACCTTACTCACTGTGACACTTGCCAGGTTATGTCATATTCAAAATTAATCCACCTATGTACATTTTATTTGTCAAGGTATATGTCAAATTCAGAATCAATGTAACACTGTATGCTTTCCTTGTCGGGATTTGGCAATCTGATAACTGATCTACAAGTCATTAAGACTTACATTTCGCTTGATGTCAGCATGATACATAACAGTATAGCAACTGAACAGATCTGAGATTACTTATGTCTACAGTTCAAAGAGCTGTAAACCTCACATGACCGTCTGACCGAGGCTTTGTGGACGCTTAACTGGAGATCAGCGAGCAGCTTTTAGACTCAAAGGTCAATCTCTGGTTGGGTTGGAAATTAGCCCGTTAATTTACGAAAAGTAATTTCCTTGAATTAAAATGTTTTCAAGTCTATTAGCCGTTAGTTTTCTGTGTACGAATTTTGGTATTAGCAGATAAGAATCAAATATGAAATGTCGGGGGGGGGGAGGGGGGGGGGGGTCTGTGTAAAAGAAATATTAGGGAAATTTTTATCGCAGCTGTCCTACATCTGGTCATCATATTACGTATAGAGTTTGACTTAATAATAATTGACATGTTTTACGTGGTGTAGGTAATTGTATTGTTCAGTATTCAATACAACCAAGAGTAAAGCACAATGTATCTAGTGCCCTGTTTCAATGTAACGAATTGATGCCCCGTATATGCCTGTAATTTGAATTCAGCACTGTCAATACAGGAATTTTATAAAACCTTTATAGACAAAACAGAGAAACTCACATGTGGGAGATCTGTTATTTGCTAGTGCTTTCTGATTGTAACTCCCGTGGTAGTCTTATAGCATCTATTGTGGTTTGGCATCCTGACCTTTAAAATCAATCGGTAAGCTGCCTGTGAATTACTAAATGTGTTTGAGCCATTCACGTACACTGGCTAATGTAATTCAGTTATATCAAATGCCGAAAAGTCACTGATTCGGACGTTGCCGATATGCAGTCTATATTTGTAATATTTCTGACTTTGGTAGATTCATTTGTTTAGCCACAAATAGGCAAAAAGAATGATATCATTCAGATTTATTGCACATCGTACATGTATTTTTAATTCCAAATCGTCAATGTTCAGAAGAAAACAAATCAATCAAATCAATCAATAGTCATCGAGATACGCTGAACGGTTTATGTAAGTAAAAAAGCACCACGTGGATGTGCAGTTTCCTCTATTGTATAAATGCGATATATGTACTACAGATAATAATCAAGTTATTTAGAGGAGAACGAATTTCTACTACTTCTATATGCTCGTCTAATCTGAATAAGACCACCAAATTAGCTCATCGTCGCTGTCTTATCACATTCAGCATTTTGTGTCTAATGCACAAAAGCTGATAGTAAGATAGCATGCAATTGTCAAATAACGTATTGCGCTGACATTTCGAATAATAAGACATAATCATCACTATCACCTACTATAGAAGGTGACAACCATCAAACTTATTCTCAGTGAAAGTACAGAAGCAAAGACACCAAGGACGACGAATGTGTCTCGCATGTATCGAGGAGTC
This sequence comes from Mopalia kennerleyi, assembly GCA_034783855.1. NCBI lineage: Eukaryota > Metazoa > Mollusca > Polyplacophora > Chitonida > Mopaliidae > Mopalia > Mopalia kennerleyi. The sequence continues at coordinate 11,220 of JAVFBX010192247.1, forward strand.
AAACTGTTCTTAACACTGGAGGAACGCTAATATTTTCACTTGGCGCGTCATATTTATGTTGATGGCAATGTGAATATTGTTGTTGGCGTACATTGCTGTTATATGAATGAAATTTCTTTGGGCACGAACTTATAATTTTGTGGGGTTTTTTTATTTTCACCGACTATATGTTTTTGGGGTGGTTTTTTTTACTTCGGAAATGAGTTTCGGAGTTGCGGATGGAAAGAGTTTTTTATCATCCGCAAAAGATAATGTCGAAATGTCGACCGAGTATGTTTTCTGGGTTCGAGATAACACAACTAGTGTTATATTGTTATTTGTTTTCTATTTTTGTATACTAGTATTTCTATTGTAGAAAATTTTACTTGGCTTCACCGGGTTTCGAATTATTATAGGTGATGATATCATAACCCTGTTGCTAGCTATTGTTTACATTACGTGTATCGTCAAGGTTTCACTGGAATCCAATACGTAGGAAGACAACGATCTATTTTATATATGAAAGACCGGTTTAAATAATTATCCCCCGTTCTAGTGTGTAAGTTCGACAAAAAGAAATTCACAAACACAGCCCATATTACCCAGATCCTCTTATGCAGGGATGTTTTATGTTTATTTGAAATATTCGTTTTCCACTCTTTGTAAAATGGATAGGTCTGAGGAGCTAGTTCAATATCTCGATATATGAACTTGATCTTCAATAAAAAAAAACATACGCCAACAATTCTACAGGCTAGTGCTTCTTAAATATTTAATTCTTTAAGCACACACACGCATCAAAATCAGAAATGTTTTTGTTATATTTTTTTTATCGTCTGTGTCTTCATCCAGTTGGCATGAATTATTGAACAATTCGTTAGAAAATCTGAGCAAAAAAAGATCTGATCTAACCAAATAAGACACCAGTTAATTGTGTTATTCACCGATGAGCTTCACAGTGTACAGTGTTTTAACCTCATCCTTCATCCAGCGAATTTATCCATGTTTAAATTCTTATTCCTACCATTCAATAACAAAATCATATGTCTGATAAGTGCATTGTTTTAACTTTTAATACTGGTCTTTTCCTGATTTATTTTACTGCATCTTATTAATGTGGGCTATGTATTTTTTATTATTTCAATAGAAGTATCCTGATTAATGCCAAGAAAACGTACCTATTTAATAAAAACTAATGGATATATATGATTGTGTGGACATGAGTGTAATGTACAGAGGTGAGATGAGCGTTAATAATTAAAACCCAAAGGAACAAATTACCAACACATTCGAAGGCTCTGTTCACAATTCAACACGATGCTTATGGTACAAAAAAGCACTGAATTTGACTTGAATGGGCATAATAACCGTGCTCAAGATGGTTTCTGTTCTGAAAATGGGATAATTTTTTCCCAGGATGTATACCATCTTACGATTGCCTACCACAACTGGTCCGCGTGATGACTTATTGGCTAGCGTGTCCGTCTAATAATCCCACTTCGATATACCGTTCACGGGTTCGAGTCCGTCTGTCGACCACCAGGTATATGAGCGAGTCCCACGATGAGACTCGGGCAATCGCGGGGGTTGTTTTTAACAACGTTTCCTCGCCGTTCCCCACCGTATCTAAGCAGGGAACAGTGTTAAATACATCATCCTTCCTCATATAAGTGAAATACCCATGACTACGACCTCAAACCGCAAACAAATCAGCAAACACACGAACCCAAACTCCTTGCCGTCCTTTGACAACAATCCGTCAGTTGTTTCGTCTTGTATGTAGAACACCTTATCTGTTTACAAAACACATACTTCTATCTGATCCCAGAGATTTAATAAGAGAATGGATGGTTACCAAAACCGTTTCTGTATGTATACCAATGGTTTGAAGACTGTAGAACGCCAAGCAGTGGCAGCAGTCGGGCCCATCTGTATCTGTTTAGCTTTAGTCATCTATATTCTGTCAAAAAATAAACGCATAGGCGAAATATTAATAGAATTATCTCTTTAATACAAAGCGGGGTAATTCAGTAATTTTGGGGGGTAGCACAGTTAAAGTTGGTACAAGTATGTGGTAATGTTCTCGCTATGGACCGACGG
>JAVFBX010192258.1:0-13297 GCA_034783855.1 Mopalia kennerleyi
ATTTTAATTAGATTGCAGTCGACTCTTGCAGGATAAAACAAAGTGGTACATCTACATTGTTCGACACAACTTACATGACATCTAATTAGTTGATTTCAATTTACTTTAATTTGTAAATGGTGTATCTGTTCTTTAGTCTACTTGGAATTAATATCCCTGAAATAATATCAACTGGTTTTCATGTGTGGCTATATCGTATTAGATTAAAGTGGCTTGCGGCAAGTTACTTGTCGTCATTATCTATGTAATCTTAATAATGATAGGGGTATATCTATGATACACAGCTCTTTTTAAAATTTATATCTTTTATATTAACTCACCCGGTGACATATGTACATTGTAGGCTAAATTCCTCGACGAAACGACGAAATATTTAATTCTATCTTATATTGGAATAGATTCTAAAACAGAGATTAAATCTCGTTCATCGAGATTTGGACTCTCAGGTAATGGCGGGGCATTAGTAAAGATTAAGGCTGTGCGTAATGGCAAGCCGTTTATCACTTCTACCTTTATTCTACATATGTCGAATTCTTTTTCACATATGTTAAATTCTTTTGCACATATGTAGAATACATGACTTTATTTTACATATATGGTGAAGAATTTCACATATGTGAAAAAGAATTCAAAGGATTCTTAAAACGGACAACTTTAAAACACCACCGTATAAAGGCGAAAATAACACGTTTTATTATTCTTAAATTCAGGGAGGAGCAGGGCATTATTCTGGTTCAGAAACCGAATCCAGTCTTCGAGAGACTGTAAAGGATTCATTATCCATGCGCAAGTTGAATGTTGTCCAGAAGCATTTCATTAGTCTTGAAGCATCGCACCGCTCGTTGGCCAGAAGATCAAAGTGAGAATATAATGCTGAACATCTCAGCCAAATGCCACTGTACTTAACAGCGGAGGGAGAATTACTCTTGAAAGCTGTTACCTATAATTGCCCGATCACGGATGACCGAGAAGTAGGTAATCTAGTTATAGAGCGTGGAAACGACTTTCCTATGGCTTGATCAGCAGCTCAAGAGCAACTGAAATGGCTATACTAAATGGCTATATTTATGTAGTAAGATCGGAGAATTTAATGGCAAAAAAAGGTTAAGAAAAAAATATTTGCGAAAGTGGCTTGACTTCCAAGAGAATTCTGAATAGACTATTTTCACTGTGGAAATCATACCAATTCAATGCATCTTTTCCGTCGTTTCAAACCACTAAAACAGTAAGTGTTATGAGTATGCCCCTATGTCCAAATCAATGAAAATCAATTAAATGTTTTTCTAAGTAACTTGTTGCCTACTTATTTCTTTAAAAATGAACCATTTGATAAAATGTTATATTGCGAATGGAAATTAATGTTATTTATAAGGTTACCCAACGAGAGCCCCTTTAACAAAATGTCGTACAACAATTTAATATCGTACGACAGTTTTACTCAATAGTTTTACATGACGTTATATTATCGTACGATATTTATTTGTCGTACGACATTTTGTGAAAGTGGCCCCGGTATGAAACGATGAAAATAATTCGAGTCTGATAATTTTGAAATTTTTTAGATGAGAGTGATAACCATCGTATCATATAGACTCGAGCTGGAGAATTTTTTTCTCACACTACGACTTTTTTGCATGTTTTTTAGTTTAAAAAATCTTAACGTGCTCCTAATGACGGGGCGGTCATGTTTGATTTTTTTTATTGTCGAAAATTTGGTAGATAAACATTCACACAGTGGGATGTAACGTGTGTTTAACCCCCTTGGGAATTGAAAAAAATAATAATACCACAAGTTCGGAATAATAAATTTATTAATTTAAAATATAGACTGTTTTTGTCTTCCAGATGGATTTTAACTATTGGTATGCTCATTGCAGTGCAAGTCTGCGAAGGGAGTGAGTCGGAACTGCGATAAACAAAGCGGTCATTGTTGTCTCATTAAGACCGTTGAGCTGTGTTCCTTGTTATGTATATTTGCACACGGCACGTAACCCGTGGAGGGTTAGAATGTCTCTTTTATGATCTACAATTGGTTGAAAACAACAATGCTATCACAGGGCTTGGAAGTGGTGACATCGTGGGCTGAGGTTATACAAACTTGAGCATACTCAAGTCTTAGTCTGTGCCCAAACTGTAGAGATAACGCTCCCCTGAGTTGTATTCCTATTCGGTGGATATAAAATGTCTTGAGCACGTACTCAGCGGAGTACAAAATCAATGCACATTGCATCTCTTGGGCACACTGCTGTGGAGATGTGCTGTCAAAGAAGGTAACATTGTACTCCGCTGATTTTGTCAGCTGCTCCGAGGTGATTTTGTTTGTCAGTGATAAAATGTTTTCACCATAATAAACGTCTAATTTTCAAAATCAAATCGAAAAAGGTATGTTAAAAGTCATTTGCGGTTATCTAATTATTAAAACAACTCTGCAGTCCAGTCGAGTACGGTCGTGAGCATAGCACGGGGCTTGCACAGGATTCGTGCTCAACTGAGCACAGAAAGCGTTCTCAATTTTGTTTTAACCTCGGTTTTCGAACACGGACTCTGGAATCGACTCAGCTGAGCACGAAATATGCTTTTGAGCATACTCAAGGACTTTTATAACCTCGCAAAGGAGTGTGAGAATCTGCGGTATTCTTTTCTTTATACTCAATTTTCCATGAGAAATATGGATTAAGCATGCAGCCACAGAAACGTTGGCTATTTTTTTTATATCCATATGGAGTAAACTCGACACGCGTTCCCCACAACAACCGTTGCCATCCCCTGACGTATTTATAAAACACATTCAAAACTTTCTAAAGACGTCACGAACAAATACAGAGACGCTCTAAACATCTGTCGTCATCCGCGCCAATCATCGGTCAGCTGCAGGCTGTTTAGTCTGGTCTCCAGCTCCCATCATGCAATGCTAGTATAGCGATGCATTGTGGGAGTCGGGGAGCAGGCTACGAACCGTTTTGTGTTGAATGACGTTGTATAACAATGCATTTCTATTATGGTGTATCAATTTATTTGTGAAGCAACAGCATCTACGAGAAACAAAATTTAATCAGTAGATTTTATAAAAATAAAAAAATGTTACTAAACTGACTATTTCAACTCTAATACTCTCCATTGTGATATATAGGTGCGTATTTTCCCTCGACCTGCGGATTCTTGAAAATACCTACCTTCTCTATATAAAATATCATGCACGTAAACCATTGTTACAACTTACACTACATACCGATATGAGCAAACAGTCACTTAAAACTGAATTTGATATATCTCCTGTTGAATTATATGTTTCACAATAACTAGATTTGTATTAGAAATGTCTGAATAATTATATATTTGTTAAAAACAATCGTAGTATTTTCTATACAATTCAATAAGAGATAACTGAAATGTCTCGAGAATTTGAAATATCTCAAATCTCTTCAGGGGTATCATGAATTCATTCTGTTAGGTACCCTTTTTGCATTAAATTATAAATTGGCCCCATAACGATGCATACAAGTAAGTATGAGCAGTGAACACAAACAAACAAACAAACAAACAAACAAACAAACAAACAACAACCAAACAGACTGACAATGTCACTTTATAATTTGTGGTTCAATGTCGCAAACGTATGGTTAAAAGTTAAATCAACACATCAATATCTGCATGCTAACACAGATATCATATATAGTTCTCTTAATTTCTACAATGCATTGGTATCTGTGTATAAAAATGTATTTTATTAACAAAATGGCAGCAGCCATTCCAAACTTCAGTATAATTTCTAAAATCAGCTCTCTTCCTAACCTGGGACAAATTCAATTGCACAATAAATTAAAATAAGAGTTAAGAGGTGATCTGAAAGAATAGACCTGTGTGCTCCATTAGTTCGCTTTGAGTACAGAATATCGTTCCTCTCTTGTCGAGATTTTGATTGCCAATTCAACAAAAGTCTTTCTTGGGTTGGTATTTGTCGGGACCCCGGAAACGTTTCATTACTAGATAGTGGCGACTTTTGGTCCGGGTATTTTCTGTAAGGTTTATTGAGCGCTGACGAATGGAGCGAACACTGCCACTCCTTAAACTGGCGAAGCGCACTCACGGACGTTGGGTTAAACAACCATTTAATGGTGTTCTCGATACTCACCACATAAATGTCATTAAAAAGAGACAGCTGCCTAATAAAAGCATCCAAACCATCTATGTGTTCTGGTTTGTTTTCCAGCCAATCTGCTGGAATCCTTAAAACAAACGGTGCTCGGTTCCCCAGGTAAAACAATTTGAGATTACCCAAGAGTAAATCTCTGACGTCCTCACTATTCAACGATTCCGTACATTTACCCAATGTGTGACAGGTTTTCTGCTGTTTTACACTGAATAATGACGTTATTGGAAATTCCCATAAGTTTGGAAAGTTCCCATTCTCGCAGACACCATTTCCAGAACAGGGGGGCAAGCTCCATCCATTGGCAAGCCTGAAAGGCCATTGAAAAGAGACCCGATCCTTGGGGCGGTCAACAAGCAAACTGGAGTCATATGTAAACCCTATATATGACAATGCATTAAAAAGATTTTTGCCGGCCTGACTAATGTCCCGACTTCGCCATCCAAGAACTTTCTGACGATTAGAGATTTTTGATACCATGGTTGTTTTAACAGCACGAATGTTTCTATATGCGAGCTTCTCGCTTAGAGCTCTGGCATCTACTTTTCCTAAGAGAGAAACTTCCATTCCGCGCTGAAGTTCAGCGTTCGTTGCAACTATATCCATAATATCGGAGTCCACAAATGACGTCACAGATATTGGGCAGTCGTCCGGATTCCGTCTGTTAGCGTTGAAGAGGCGTTGGCTGACGGCGGGGCTGAGATTACCATCAACCGTCAACAGAACTAACTGTGGTGCATCTATGGTATAGAATGAATACACGGGAGCTTCTGGTAACTGACAGTTTTTTCCAGGTACACAACGGTTTTGGACATTACCCATTGACGTCTGAAACATTACCAAAAGAATGGCCACACAAGAAACCCTAATCTCCATCTTTCTTACAGCGCTACCTTCACTCGGTGCGCACTTTGTATGTCTTCTTAGTTAAAAATTAAGATACTCCTCTTTTTCGTTAAAGATGTGGGTAGGATATGAAACTGATGTAAATCCATCTTTCAACCAAACAAATACAACACACTATACACAAGGTTTCAGTTCAATTCTTTTACTACAATAGACCATAGGTAAAATTCACACCGGTTGGATATACCTTAATAAAGATCCCGTCACTTAAAATTAATTTAAGGAAAAGCCAGCATGATGTTTAATCATCGCTGATGCCCTCCGGTGGTAGATAGACCACAGCACTGTATAACGGTACGACTCGTTTGTTAAAAGTGAACAAAAAAAACGCGATCTTATCTTCCGTCTACCCGTTATATTCTTAAACGGCTGGGGGCTGTGGCATTCTATTAAAAGTTAATTTAAAGATAGAGCATTCCAATACAGCATACTTTGTTTTAGATTATTCATATATACCTCTTAGTTAATGCATTTTACATATTAGAATTAACATTACATATGTAAAAGTTTTATATAAGTTGAATAAACACATTGGTTGTATGAAGAAAAAAATGCATACGTAAGTTTACAGGTTAAATACTAGCACTAGCCTATATTTATACTGCGGTGAGGAAGAAAAAATTATACGATAACCGAACATTTAAATAGCCTTAATTAAAATCGCACGACGATTTATATGTCAGAATCTGCATGGCTTGCATATATTCATATAGGTGGCTTATCCAAGTTAATCAAACCATATCCGGTTGTCACGAATGGATAGACAGACATTTGGTATATGCGCATGTCTAGTCGAAAGCTTAATTATTATAAATATCAACCATATATTAACGTATATAGTGTATCATAACAAGCTTGATACATGTGCATAGGAACACATGTTAAGAATTATCAAGTTTAAGTGTTCAACAAGGAGGATCTTACGATTGTTTTTTCTAATCGCGTTTTCTATACACTTGCTTACATTACCCTTATCTTTCACGACTTTTGTTTTTCTCTGATTTTATCAGTGATGGGACAAATGTGCAGCACTGTAGCGCCGCTTAGTGTAATAAAAACGCTTAGTGTAACAATTATTACACTAAGCGTTGCGATTGCAACGCTTAGTGTAATTATGTTACACTAAGCGTTGCAAATGCACCGCTTAGTGTAACTTTATTACACTAAGCGTTGCAAATGAAACGCTTAGTGTAATAAATACTATGATCGAGACAAATAGCAAAGTTCTATCATAATAAATAGCTATTGTCCCTGTGAAACATGCAGATATTATTAATATTTACACGTTAACACATTACTTTTGAGTAGTATATAGCTGCATGGTCGCTCGCTAGACCACATTTAGTACCAGACATATTTTTTGTGGCTTTGTATGTCGGCTTTTGGGATATGTTTGGTACTAGGTTCCAACAGTAGCTTGTAACCTACTGAATATTTCGCTAGGCGAAAAAGACTTGTGTGAGGCGCGTTTGTGAGGTCCTAGAACTCCCCCCACCCCACACACCCTCCTCTCAAAATTGGTAAATCCTCCCAAAATTAGTAAGTTTCAAACCAAACTTAGGACTTCTACACTTTCTATTAGCGGAAAATAAATTAATTTTCGGGGTTCATATATTCAATACCATCCAAACACAACTCTAGTATTCGATTTTTTAAATTTTCGACCTAGGTTTACTATGAGATCCTCCTGAATATGACGTAAAATAAGGCTATGTCGACATGTAGCCTAATTGTATTATACAGTTCACTGTACCTCAGTTGACAGCGGAACATGAGTGTTGTTTTTGTAGTGGTTTTTTTTTTCACTTCTGTTAAGGATCGTCTTAAGCATAAATCTGAAGTAGAACGGTTTCTCTACTACAAATCGGTAGGCACCGAGTTCCAAGTGACTCCCAAACCCGTCCCACCCACAATTCCTAAAGACAAAAATTGTAGTACTAATTCAGGCTTCTTTACATTTTCAAAATAGCATTTAGTTTGCGTGGGTGGTGTAGCTGCTATTTCCCAGCTCAATTTCACCGTCTTATTCAAAAGTGTAGCTACGAATAAACTACAACGAATTTCAAAATTCTGTTGATAGTTTTTGTGGAGGGCATTTTGTAGACGATGTATATGAAGTTTAAAGGTCAAAATACCTTTACATACAATTTCACTATAGACTATGACATTACAAAATTCAAACTAATGTGGTTGCAGTTCAAGTCAGAGTTTGATTACACTAAGCGGCGCATTTGTACACAGGCAACGCTTAGTATAATAATTCTAATTTATAACACTTAGCGTTGCAAGTTGCAACGCTTAGTGTAACATTATTTCACTAAGCGTTGCAATCGCAACGCTTAGTGTTATAATTATTACACTTAGCGTTTTTATTACACTTAGCGGCGTTACAGTGCTAGCCTGGTGTTTGTTGAACATAGTATCCCTTCATTTGGCGAACTATTGAGGAAACCTTCTGATATGCTAAGCAGTAGACTACACATGTCTGAGAATACAGTGATCCAGGCTGTCATCAACAGTGATATAAAGCCTTCTTCTCTAACATTATAGCAGTTGTTGACGACGAACTTGACTAAGTATCGGCCATCTGTTTGACCGCTGATCACAGAGAGACGCGTGATTGCTTGCAGGGTCGACAGTCACATATAGCCTGAGAAACATAACTGCCTTGTGTCCGCTTGATTTATTGCTAATCTGACAATTAAGGCGCGTCTCAGACGAGGAAAGGCAAGAGGACCTTTTGGAATTAAAACACACTCGATATACAGTGCATTTGGTAATGTCGAGAATTCGTTTGTTATCTATGCCTTATTTCATGAGTATCTTTCAGGTCTTTGTGTTAGGCTATATTTAGTGAAGTGATAAAATTGGAAAGGAATGCGTTCTTTGAGACAGCCTCAACACTCTTATCTTCACCAACAAATCCATTCAGTATTTTTTTCTCCAAAATAAGCGAAAGCAGACGCCTTGGTGTCCCTCGTCGACATATCTATACACAGATGCTTAGTCTTGCAAACACATCGCACTCTATCCGACATAAATTAACATACTATTTCTGAGAAGGGTTATTTCCTTGGAAACCTTTACACCATGGTTATATATAGAATGACAGTGTCTAATAGCCAGGGAATGTTGACCAGAGTATTATATCGCCAACTTAATAAAGTATCCCCTATTGCACGATGGCAGTATTGCCCAAATGTGAAACTGCCTATCTCATATGGACCCATATAGGTACATCTACATATCTAATTGGCTTAAAGTATCAAACTGTCTCCGGGATGTGTCCATGTTCCTTTGTTCGGGACCGTTATAACGACTGCATTGACAAAGGCGAAGTCTATTATGTTTAATAAACAGAATCGATCGCTGTACCTGACTGCCTGTAAAAGGGTTAGCATCTCTCTCCGTACCGTTCTTTATGAAGAACCACGGGCTGTGTCAGGTAACTGACGGATGTACAGATTACATTTACCTGGTACATTCTTCTCTTTGATGTGTATAGAGCTATCTCTAATGATACATTTTATTAAGGACGAATATCAGAGACCGCCGAGACGTTAAAAACTTTTTTTAATTTAGAATGTGGTTGTTTGAATAGGAATCTGGGTAGTTTAGCGGACACGAACTTTGACACTAATAAACCCCAGTCAAATGATAGTGTAGAAACTTTCAACGTCAATTATTGGTTAAGACCTATTGTTTTATTGCTCAGTATGTACTCAGATATTGGGCTTTTCCCACAACCTTGACTCGGTGATATAGACAACTTTAATTTCATGCAACACATTAACACTCAAATATCTTCGTTATGATCCGACGACTTCCACACCCATCCCATTGGTGAATGGACGTTTCAATATCGTGTCCCAAGCCATGAAATATGTCGACATTATCAATGTAAATAATATTAGCCTTTCCGATAGAACGTGTCTTGTTCGATCAGGAACCTCCAGCAATAGAACTTGATTTGGATATGCACTTTCATTCAGGACTGAACTATCGGAGTAGTCGAGCAACAAATGTTGGTCTTACAATAAGAAGAAAGTCCGCAGTCAAAGCGTATAGTTCGTCAAAGAAATGATGAAAAATAAATTAACTTTTAAACGTTTTCTTCTTAAACTCTACCGATATTTTACCAATGTGAACGAAGTTACCAGATTATGACAGTGGCGTCGTAGTAGGCTTGCTAGTTAGTGTCTGCTACTATATGTTTACAAGGACTTTGAATTGAATTTGTAAAGAGCTGTGGAATGAAACTGCTAGGCGGATAAATAAGCATGCGTTGCGATTTTCATTTGTTAAATACTGATCTAACGCACTCAACTATCAACCAAACACTATAAGGCTACATAGCTCTGTTTGTAAGGTTGCAGTTGGTCACAATTGCAAAAGCAGGCATCCGTGGGTTGAATACCAACGAGGTGTTAATTAAATTTGGTCCTCTTTTTCAAACTCCCATCACGTCCCCGCTACAGAAATAACTAGACTCTGTTAATACTTTTTGTGTTTAGATTGAAGTAATAAATTACTTTCTGTACAAGCCACGGTAACATAAAAAAGTTGCACTCTAAACAGAAAGCCTGAATGTGAAACTAAACTCTGGGTTAACATTTGATTTGCTGATGTCGTCCATTGTACTACATTGGCTTGCATTACTGCTCAATGATATCAGCATTAAATCTTAAGCTTAAACAATTGTAATTACTATGTTATGTTCATTTAATGCAAAGTTATTATCTAAGCCTTATGGAAGCTCGCGTTGGCTTAAGTTTGAACTCAATTATCGTTATTTTTATTATTTTGTCCTTGATTTAATTAGGTTTTAAATCTAGATGTTGTCAACACTAATTATTGTCGGCTTTGATGTATTGATGATGAGCATGAAGATCGCCTTCGATAAATAAGAATAGAAAATGTTAAATATATCATTACACTACATACGGGCTTTGTAAAGAGAATGGAGACGTAATTGGAGTTATGGCAATGCGTATTAAGTGGACGCTAAGTCTACCCGGACAGATTTAGTCTACGTTATCCAGTAAATTAAACCCCCTCTTGATCTCTACCATTAGCTCTCTTTCATCTTCCCTGTAGGGACAGCCTCTCATTTAAAGTTTCTATCCATTGTAGATTTGTGCGTGTTCCAATTCCAATTACACTAGCCTTAAACCGCTAACAGCTTCATCGTCTCGGAATAGTTGTTTGTTACCCAAGTTTAACCCATTTCTCTGTCTTCAGTTTCTCCTTTCTCTAGCAGACTTATCTCTCTTCCCGAACGCAGGTAGTTTATTAAAGGCATCTAGTTATTTTGTCCTCTCTTGATTGGGTCACTATTAACAAGAGACTCCGTATTGAGTTCCATGCTTATTCTCTGACGCTCACTAATCAAGCTTCTCTACGACTGAGGTAAATGCTTTTGTCGTACTTTTCTTCCAGTTAACTATAAATAGACCCTAATGAAACCGCAGAAGCCGTTCTTAATTCACGAATCCGAACAAGAGACTTTTGGGATATGGAAATTTTATATTTGGTGAAAGCGTAAATATTTTTGGGGGATTCTTGTTATCGTTAGCCCAACCGGATATTATCGTTTAGCCCGGCCGGGTATTATCGTTTAGCCTGGCCGGGTATTATCGTTTAGCCCGGCCGGATATTATCGTTTAGCTCGGCCGGGTATTATCGTTTAGCCCGGCCGGGTATTATCGTTTAGCCCGGCCGGGTATTATCGTTTAACTTGGCCGGGTATTATCGTTTAGCCCGACCTGGTATTATCTTTTAGCCCGGCGAGGTATAATCGTTTAGCCTAGGCAGGTATTATCGTTTAGTCCCTTCACGTCAAATGGAATATCATGACTTGTCAGCTGTCGACAGTAGGTGTCCAATTGCCTAGGGAAGACCAATCATGTTGTTGTATTCTCAATCAGGCCTTATTTGAGAGAAAAACGTCTTTTCATGATTTCCAAAATAACTGAAACTTTGTAAATATGAAAAGAAAAAACAGGATGGTTGTCTTCGCGGCCCAGATTCTGTAATCGACATCAAGCCATTTAAGTGGAATCTGAGATTACGAAAACAGATAAAGTTGTTGTAACATTGCGCTGTGGTTTCATCCACAGAAATGAAAATTGTTTTTCAATTGTTTATTCCAAGGATCTGTATTGATTCAAACAGGAGTTGTTGGTACCCTTTGTGTATTGGTTGTACAAATCGTGTGCGGTTGATTTTTGTGGTGGATTCCGTTGACATTTTGATTCTTGACATATTCCTGCACTGTCATACAACCATGCATGCTCTATCATGTCGTCCCAATCTATAGCAACTGCTTTGGATACTATAGACCCATCCTGTTCTAAATAAGCCATCGTACAGTCTACACAGCCCAACATCTCTGGGAGCAAGGTAATATAGGTCTATCTGATGGCTGTCATAGTGTATCACGAACACACCTGAATACGAACAATCTCAATAGGTTATCAACAACAAATAGTCTAAAAGATTTCAGAACCCATATAAGGAAAGAGTGTTGTAATAAACTACCCTAATTGTCCCAGAATATATATGACCTTGGATTACAATATACATGTATATTGTAATCCCAGATATAACAAACGTCACATGATCTTAGCTTAACAGTTGTATGAAGTCTGTTAGTGTTTCGGAGGAAGAAACAGAGTTTACATTTGGTTTAATTGATGATTGTTTGACGCCGGGGGGGGCTTTACTTTTATCAAGGCGTTATGTTCTATCATAGGTGGACACCTGCCCAGTCATCTAATGGTAAGTGTTTTACTTTGTTGGAAAGTTAATCACGGCATTGCTACGATTTACTTGTCCGGAAGGTTGTATATTTAGAGATGCAAGAATCACTTATCCTGCTTGGCTGAGAGAAGGGAGAATCATTCAAAAGGGAAAACAAAAAATATTATATTTGTATTAAGTTATTCATTATAAAAAATAAATCGTCCACCGGTGGGATCTAAAATGGTTTCTATTTGGAGAGATATATCTAGGTTTGTGATTCAGATAGACAGATTTGTAGGGGACTGGAAGTATATATCATTGCATGTATTGAACCTCCGGTACAGAGAGCAAACTTAAATGTCTGTTTTAACTTTCTGCTAGCATGTGAAGAGTCAGCTATTGGCATTGGGCCAGAGGATTTGACTCTTCCGTCCAAGAAATACCTGTTTAATAAATTGTATCCAAGCTCAGAACTTGTTTCATTTCAAAGTTAACTGTTGTTATATCCATACAATCCTGTAGCCACTTTACTGAGACAGTGATTTAAAACGTTTAGCTTTAAGTCAGTATCCGTGAATATAAGGCCTTGCATGCGGTATCCGTTTTTTAAAAAATCTAAAACATCATTCTATAATTTTGTGGAACATCTATGGTGGATTTTGGTTTATGTTTGGACGCAGGAATAAGATAATATGTTTATAACCAGGCACATCCAATCGATTGATCAGAGTGTTTTATAAGACACAGAGAAACCCATATTTTATACTTGAGATCAATTTTGCAAACAGCCTCTGACAGTTTTCAATTAACTTCTCCTCTATCATCGCGTGAGGCTTTATCTTCGCGCATAACCAAATCTTACGTATTTCTTTTAAATCAATCTTTGCCAACTGCTTGATTCTTGGGGCTTTCTTCTAGAACTTGTGTACATTCTCCACAAGCGAGCTGATAGAAGAAGATATCACACTGAAAAATGGACATGTAATACAATATAATTCTCAAAGCCGGTAATCTTTAGCCATCTGCAGCGCGTTTATCAGACCATTTAATTTAAATTATGCAATTTCGGCATTTGGGCAAGACAATCTGACAGATTTCAAATCGAAAATAAGAGTAACCCTGTATAGCTAAAAATAAACCAGATTTAAATAACGTGGTAATTTCAACCCCATTGTATTTATTTAAGACATGATTGTCTTGGCCTGGGGAACCATTACACAATACCCCACCTGATATTGTATTGTCACCTTGTAACTAATGGCATCGACTCTTGTAATAAACTCCTACTCTATTGAATTTCACTCCAGATGTTTTATAACCTATTGTTCTCTAATGTTAGTCCAAGTCCTTTGAAATTGTTTAATCTGTATATGTGTTCTGTTGTTTTGGCATGTTAAAGAGGCACTAGCGCCCAAAATTCGCTTTTATAAATAAATTCAGATTGCTACGATTTTAAGTGGTATCAAAGTTTGTTCATAAATTAAAATAATGCCGCAA
>JAVFBX010192269.1:0-13296 GCA_034783855.1 Mopalia kennerleyi
ATTCAAGAATCGCCAGAAAATTTTACATGCTTAGACAATGCTACGAAATTATTTATGACAATAATTCACATCCCATGTAATACAGTGTGTCTATATTACATCACAGACACCAATAGTAATGACCAAGTGTAGCATTGGAGTGTGGGCAAGTGCATTTTTTTCATAAAGTTACCAATCAACACAACATATCATAATGGTACACATGTACGTGTTAACAAGTTCTACATGCAGTTCTACTCTTGAAATAATAATCCATTCATTTATAATCCGAACTGTATACTCTTGTGCTACCTGTTTATTGCTGTTGCTTGAATGTGGCAAACAATTCAAGGCAATTGTCTATGATTGACTTCTCCAGCTTGTACTGTCTTGCCGTACGTCCAGTGACGTCTGGAGTAGGCACAACCCGTAGGATGTTCTGGAACGGAGCCCAGCATTCCTCTGTCGCTGTCCATGTCAGTGCCTGTGTGCGTTTGTTCCTCCGCATAAATGAGAGACCGACATCTTGGTTTTGTGGAGACCTCTCATTAATTAGCCCAATGTAACAGTCGTCACTGAAAAGACTCGTTTTCCCTCTCTGGTTGAGGATGCTCATCTTCCGACGACACAGGCATTCGGGTGTGCACACCATCCTTGGAGAGCCTGTACATGTCCACGGCATGTAGACCTGAGGGCATGAAGCGATGGTGGCTTCTTGTGCCGACCACGGTTACGATTGTGGACATCCTCAAGCTTAGTGTTTCCTCGTGAGCACTGATGTCCTCTGATTTAGCAAAGACAAAGTGTGTGATGTCGCAAAAAAATTCCATTCAGCCATGACACCAAAGTCTTGCTCATGGAAACAAAGATTTCTCATGTTTTTGCAATTGTACTGACTGGCTGCACCATCACTATAGTAGTACACTTTACTCAAGTTCGGCTTCAGGACCTTCACTTTTGCCATCATCAATTTCATGAAGTACATGTAGTGTACTGTGTACGCACTGTGGTTCCTATCATCACTTATGATACATAAATGATAGCATTTCAAGTCCCCATTAGCCTCTTCACGATAATAAATGACGAAGGGATGGAGTGTGGCCTGTGCTGTGTCCCAATGCAAGCTCTGTATGGCATATTGGCAGACAAATGAATAATTTTCAGCAAAATCCAGAAGTACAACAACAGACTCTGTGTCCAGGGACTCCTTCAGTTCCCTCAGATAAGCTGCCTGTGATTTGGCTGTGTGGTGATGCACTGTTGATGCCTTAGCCTTGTCAACAAGTAGGGTCACAAATTCTTGAACAGTGCTTATGAGTGTCTGAAGCTTGCACTGGCCACCATGTGCCCACTGCTTGTATGCAGTTGCCCACACCAATGCTACACTTGGCAGACCTGTGCACCTAGACTAACCAGCTTTCAGTATTTTTTAAAAAGTTTTCAGTAATTAGGATAAACTTTCAGTATTTTGAAGACATGATTTAGGATAAGTGATTTTTAAAAAAAACCTTTTTTGCGGTTCTGTTTTCTTGTAAGGGACGAAAACTTTCCTTTTCAAACCTACTGTAGTAGGTATGATACTAAAGAGAAAAAATATATAAAAAAATGTATTACCATGGAAAGAGCTATGTACATGAACAAAAAACAAAGTAGGACTGAATTACCAAAAAATAAATAAAAATTCCAGATTCAAAGACTTTCTTACTTTTGCAAAAAAAAATTTGAAAACCTTGACAGAGAAATACAAATATCTGTGACCATATATATTTTTACTTGAAGCAATTTGATTTAGTTAAATGTTTTATAGATTTTTAAACACTGAGAAATCTACAAAAATTATAAAATGGGTTATTATGTGTAACTGGTATGTTCAAAAGAAACATGTCTAATCAGTAATAGATTATATATATATCATTATATCCAAGTTTTAATTTGAAAAAAAAATGGTTTGAATAACGAATTATTGTATAATTATCTAAATATTGCTTTATTGCTTGCTATATTGTGCCCCCTTCTTCCCCCTCCCGCAGAAAAAAACATAACAAAAACAAAAACACGGCAAAAAAAAGGTCAGAAATAAAATTTATCAAGAATACCAAAAGTATTCAATCAGGGGAGGTAATCGGTGAAAATACATGTAATGAAAAAAAAAACGCATAGGGTTATGTCCCTTGATATTGCCGCGATATTCGATGCAGTCGCTGACCACACGTTGCTAATGTCCGCAATCTATGGACCACTACTCCTTCACGTAATATTTGGTCCCTAAATCTTTTTAAATTCCTTAAATTCGTTGCCTAACTTTTCAAAGTACACATGTTAGGTTTTGTTTCAAGGCCAGCAAGCCAAAGCCCCATACACTGGTTTAGTATTATAACACACTGAAAGATTCCGTATTTTTTGACTCATTAAAATCGTATTTTAAAGAAGGATGTCGTAAATCCGTAATAACAATGACAAAACGGAAAAATACGGGAAAATACGAAAGGTGCACAGGTCTGATCTTTTAAAGCCATATAAAAGTCAATAGGTTTATTGAAGTGTGTGGAGTGCATACACTGGTAAATGAGAATCACAAGAGATTTGCTCAATAGGAAAACTCATAGGATTCAAGGGGAGACAATTCACAACATGCAAGGGGAGACAATATCTGAGACTGGAATGATACTCTTGGGCATTTGGTCACCATTAATTATCATCCAGTTTTTCAATGCAGATATCTGCTTTAGGATATACCTATGCCATCAGGAAGACACTCAGCAGAGTCTCGGCTATACTGCTAGACCACTCCAGGTGCAAATTTATTTTTTAAATTTTTTCAGATAAAATCAGGTGTTAATTTATGTGTTATTTATCTCAAATCAATATCTTTCGGATGGATTATGTTTTTTTATCATGGTTTTTATGTCAGTTTTAATTTTGATCCCTGTTATCTTCACAGCTTACATTTTAGGCTGTAGACAATTACAGAAATGTCTCATTGACACCTTGTCCAATCTAAAAACTGCCACCAAATACAGGGGAGGTAATATCCATCAAACACTCTCTAACACTGCCAGATTTTGGTATTTGATTTTGAATTTAAGCTGTATCTATGGTTATTTCACTCATATGATGCTATATCAGCCGCTACACTACTGGCAATAAATAAAGAAAACACAGTCCAATCACAAAAGATGCAACAAAGACTTCACAAACAGAGTGGCTTGATGTTGCCCCTCACCACAGAGAGCATAAAGGGCAACAGGAAGCTTCCTCCAAACGCCCACAGCATTCCCAAAAGTTAGCAATTTAACTTGGTAGAACACAACACAGAGGTGCCAATTTACATCAACATGGAACTGAAATAAATAAAGAAAACACTGCCTGAAGCTGTGAGTTTAACACAGTTTTAGTTAAGCTTGAATAAATCTCTAATGAAGGAGGTTTTTCTTAAAAGCTGCTCGGAAAATGTTACCTGGGAGGTTGAACAAGTATGAAGATCCTGTTTGTTATAATCTTCTGGGGGCGTGATCTTATTGAAGAGTCCTGAGCGAAGACGAGGTGTGGGCACCAACAAGGTCTTCTCTGCCTGTAAATAAACAACAAACGATATCACTTGTGATTTTGTTGTTTTGCATACATCGTCCTTATCCTTAAGTTTTTCATTGACTTTATGTATGATTTGTATTGCACACAAATTAGTTTCAGCATGTGTATTGTTTTAAAATCAGGCAACCACTTTTACAAGTCAAAACTGATGGCAATAACCTTAGAAAGTTAGCTTTCATGGATGCATAGGCAGCTAATACATCAAACTCCATTTGAAACATAACTTTAACGAATTACTTTCTAAAAACTCAATTTTGGTCCAAAGAAAAAAAAAACACTAGGTCTTCAACAAAAAAAAAATCTTTTTTAATCTATTATTCACCACAGATGTCCTAATCAGAGAAACGGAGTGCCTGCAAGGCTTCATAGACGTCAATATGTTTATCACCCTCTTAGCCATATTGAGTATATTTTTTGCTCCAATTTCAGTTTTTTTAGGTTTTAACTGCCAATCTAAACATTGAGTTTACATATATTTTTTATGACCCAGAAGTAAAATGTGTAGAGGCATTCGCACGATGAGAATGCACCTTAACATAGCCAATTTTATCATTCCTTTTAAAATAATTTAAAAAGTACATCAAATACACATTTGTTTGGTGTTTGTCAAAATGATTCTTGTTAAAAAAATTTGAACCTGTAACTTGTGTTAAAGGTTATTTGCATAGGCCTAAAAATTCATCTTAAAACTTTTCCTTATTAGGTCTAAGTACATGTATCTTGAGAAAACATGATTGTTGCTGATCTGTTTCCTGGAAAAACAATGACATTCTGCCATTGTGTTGTAGCTTTCAGCACATGATGAGTAAATTACGAGTATATGAGCAGAATTCATGGAAATATTTTTTGGAGAGTAAATTAAAACCCAGTTTTTGTGATTGTTCAGCTTCCGTCTTCTATAAAAGTATGGCTTTGTTGATTATTCAGTTTTTTTTAACATTCAGTTTTTTACTCTGAAAACGTCCTATATTGAGTTTTTAGCAGTCTATATTCAGTTTTTTATTATCTTTTATCCCCGAATACCAGCGTTTAAATTCGACGTCTATGAAGCCCTGGCCTGACCATTGATCTCACCAGACTGCGCTATAATCTGACCTAAATGTAAGGCAGTCAGAATAGTCTTAGCTAGACTAGTAGAGACCTATCCACCTTTCATTTTCAACAGGCAGATTTCTAAAAATGGTTAAAATGACAGGAAGAAATTCAGAATTTTAACACGGAAAATTCCTCAAAACAGGGGTTAATGACTGGCAGATTTCCAATCCTCGCTAAGAAACTGCCAGCAGGAGTCTGTTGTGAGAATCTAGTCTTAAACTGATAAAACATGAATATGCTACAGTGATTACAAGTAAACAAGTTACACAGGCGGATGGACACTAAGACATACCTCGAGAGTAAGGAAGCGACAGTTCTCCTGTGGTTTATCAGGGTTAATCTTGATTGTATTAGCCGATTTGAACACATCCAGAGTGGCAGCCTTCTCAGCTGCAACAGCCGCTCCCTAAAACAAAAAATTACAATAATTAAATTCCATTTTAATAAGTTTGTTTGTCTGGGGTTGAATGACATACTTAAAGGTCTTCCCAAATGGTTGATACCTAGAAAACTTATAAAAATAATGTGATGTCCACTGAACGATTTTCAATTTGTTTCATTAAAAAAATCGGCGAACTTATGGAGAAATTGGGATTCAAACATGTAACATTTATTAGCAGATACAGCTCAGCGATAGCGAGTGACATCATCAGGAGAAAAGAACACGTGACTAGTATCTATAGAAACATTGCTGCCATTTTATTATTCTCCAAGGAATTGTGTATCTCCGGTACGGACTCGGCATTATCCGACTAGGATTGTTCAGACAGAAATTTCCCCTGCTTATGTCACAGCTTGAATAACTTGTTTTCAAAGTTGCAAATTTGTAAGTGAATATAAAGAACTACGAATCGGAAAAATATGGGATATTTTTTAAAAATTAGTTCGCAATATTATCTTTGGAATTGACTCACTTAAAATCTTATTTGAAACCCATTTGGGAAGACCTTTAAACAGATTAGTTTCATAGTCCCATTTAACCTTGAAAGCTCTTCTTTCACCAACAAACCCCTATGTTTTATGTATTTCAGTGTTTTACAGCTTAGCAAGGCAGCAAGGGCTTAGGTACCCATCCTTTGGACACCCTGAACTTGGCTGAAGTGAACAATTGTCTCATTTGGACACCCTGTTTTAAGAAACTTTAACACATGCTGTGAAAAAATGAAGTAAAATGACCATTTTGGCCACTGTACTTTTGATATCTGGCTAAGCCCCTGCAAGGCAGTTTGGATGGATGGCAAACAATACTATAATTGTAGCGAAATATTAAACTACTGTTATACCTCAGTTAAAACAAATCCTCTGCTTATGACCTACCATGCATTTTCAAAACACCAAAACATGTCCACAAGCATAGTGAAATCAACCATTCTTACTAAGTTTTGAAAATAGTTTCTTGGCTCTAAGAGTACATGTAACTTAAGCCACGGAGCTTAAAAACCAGTAATTTTGTGGAAAGTAATCCTGAGTGAAATTAAATTTTAAATTTGATGGCAAACCAGCAAACTTACATGTACATGACCTTCAGAAAATATTTTAGAGTAAATATCTGTGGGTGGTAAAAAAATCTCTTTAAAATTATACAGTTGTCTCATTTCCAACTTCTTTCCAAATTGCTGAATCTCTCTAGATTGGTACAGTATGTGTATGTTTGCACAATTTCTTAGGGGTGACTGCACACATTCCTACAAAAATATGATTAATTTGACAACCAGGGTGCCCTTTGACTTCTATTTTCTGAGTCATGTCAATTGGCCAGAATCAGATTTGTATCAATAAAGAGAGATCAGTTTGATTAACTGATAAGCCTCTGGCCAATGACCATCCACTCTATAATAAACTAACTCAGTAATTCTGTGACTGATCTAGTATTAAATCTCTGAGTCAGTTGGTCAATTATGTACCCTAAATATTAGAAAGTCTGTCCTGCTTACATGTAGTAGTTACATGTAGTAGGCTTAAGTTAGATTTCAAAAAGAGGGGCCAATGGATGTGGTTTAGTGGTTAGGGTTTTCCCCTAATAATCATACTTGGTGTCTGTCTGCCATCAAATTTTCTGCTCTTTTTTGAAAACATGTTTTTTAACATCATGACAGGTCTTCTGATTTGAGGTGTGCTGTCCAACATGAATTTTCAACAGAGATCACTCATTCACTCGTCTCAAATCAGAATGCCTGAAACAATATACTAGAAGTTTGAGTCAAGGGATTAGGCAGACACCCATCCAAGTTGACATCCTGAAGTGGACATCCTGAAGTGAACAATTGCCTCATTTGGACGCCCTGTTTTAAGAAACTTTAACATGCAGGAGATAGTAAAACTGTTCAAATTGGACAACCTGTTATTTGAAAGGTGAAGCAGAATGACCATTATGGACACCATACTTTTGATTTCTGGCTAAGCCCCTGGTTTGAGTATAAAACAATTTTGTAAATTTTTGGCTAACTATTGACATTTTGCATTTAAATACAATTTTATAATTGTATATAATATTATTAAGAATTATATAATTGTGAACCTGAACTGATATCTGTTCACTTCCTTAGATGTGTTCATTTGTTTGATTTGTATGACAACGGATTGTCCAATTCACATGGTTCCTTACCTAATTATGGTGGAAACCTCATAAACCCCCCCCCTATTGCCAGAGCCACATCTTGTGACTCACTTATACACCTGAGGGTCGACAGCTGGACTCGATCCTTTGAATGGTACATCGAAGTAGGCTTTAGTAAGCGCACTCGCTAACCACTAAACAATGGCCGCGGGCCCTCCTTTCATGTGAGCTGTTATTCATTGCTGGAGAATATATATATATATATTGAAACCCAAATGTTTTGTATTTAGTTTGAAAAAGTTTGATGCCCGTATCAAATGAAAGCTCACTGTATTTATATGTGAGTACTGACTTGCATGTTTGTGCTTGTGTTTTAAAGAATTTTAATACAGTTGACATCTATTTGATACAATAGGGGCATTCGGGTGGACGATTTCGTTGCACTATCAAGATGTAAAGTTTTTCCATAATGTTGGGAAGTTAATTTTCCTCCAGTGATGAGTAAAGACAGCATTGCTACTCTTGAAACAAACTGCCCTTTCAGCTTACTGCACCCTAGACAATAGCTGCGTAACAGACATAATTTGGTCTGCTTTGCTCAATTTGACGTCACAGGTTTTTAGAATTTAGGAACATACATTGTTTTGATTGGTTCAATGTATGATGTAAGCTTACATGTACATATTATTATCCGAATGACATAGGCAGTGCAGAGTTAAGTGTCAAGTTTAACTGTATTTACATGAATGTTATATGGAAATATCTGTGCAGACGATAACCTCTATCAGTCATGTGGAGAAGCTAGAGATATATACCTTGTAAACCGCATCTAAGTTGGTTTGTTTGATTGGGGTTTAACGTCGTTCTCAAGGGTAATTCACTTATACTATTTCAGAATGTTCCTTGCCTAATTAGGGTGAAAAACCGGGAAGAAACCTCGTAAAAACCAACCCGACGATTGCCGGAGCCACATCATGTGACTAACTCCTATACCTGAGGGTCGACAGACAGACTCAATCCTGTGAACGGTACATCGAAGTAGGCTTTAGGAAGCGCACTCGCTAACCACTAAGCCAGAGCCCCACATTTAAAGGTCTTCCCAAATGATTGATACATAGAAAACTTATATAATTCAATGTTTGCTGGACGATTTTTAATTTGTTTCATTAAAAAAATAGGCGAAATTATGGAGAAATTGGGATTCAAACATGTAACATTTATTAGCACATACAGCTCAGCGATAGCGAGTGACATCATCAGGAGAAAAGAACACGTGACCAGTATCTATAGAAACATCGCCGCCATTTTATTATTCTCCAACAAATCGCGTATTTCCGGTACAGACTCGGCATTATCCGACTCAGATTGTTTGGATGGAAATTTCCCCTGCTTACGTCACAGCTTGAATAACTTGTTTGCATAGTTGCAAGTTTGTAAGTGAATATAAAAAAATCTACGAATCTGAAAATTAGTTGACGATATTATCTTTGGAATTAAGTCACTTTAAATCTGATTTAAAACCCATTTGGGAAGACCTTTAAGAAAGAATGAGAAGTGGATCATCCATCGTAAATTTGCAACACAAGTGAAATATCTTTTGAGTGTGGCATTAAACCCCAATCAAACAAACTATATACAAATCAAGCGTCAAGGTCGTCACATAATGATTCTGGAAAATGATTGAATAATCTGTAGATTGATGACACACTTGTTTATCCTTCTTATGTGTAGATGATCATCTAGCATGTAGAGCATGTCTGTAAATATTAAATTACACTTTATACATTATGAAAAGTCACTATTCATTTCACAAAGGTCATTTTGTCCTTAACCTTTCTCATTCTTACACTTGAGGTCATAACCTATGACCTAAATAATATCTGGTTATCACCTGAGTTTGTGACATTTCATTGACAGGTATGCTTATCTGTGATACCTGTATGCACCCTAGAATTTACTTCAGGTAATCTTCATATCTAACTTTAGCACACTAAACTACAAGTGTATTCTGAAAAAGATGCTATTGTTTTCAACTAAAGCAGAGTAATTATCATATCATTTGCTGCTTTAACTGGTGTTCTCAGAGCTAAAGGGAAACAGGAAGCTGATCTGTTTGTACGTTTTATTTTTGTCTCCGTCGTCATATAAGTGAAATACCCTTGAGTACGACCTTAAACACCAATCAAACAAACAAACAAAATCTACATGTCAAACTATGTTCTGTATGTTTTCGAGAAAACTACAGACTATATGTGGATTCCACACGATACCTCTTTAATTTTATGTATCACATAACAAATTTTGATAAATAGTTAGTGAGAAAAAACATTTCATATTTCAAACATTGAAAGCTTTTTACATCAAACAAAAACATTGATGTGGGAAAGTTGTTAGTAAAATGTTTTAGCCATGTTGGTTTGCTGTAGACAGGTGCTTGGAGGTGGCCTCCTGTTGCCCTGGTTCTCTCAGAGCTAACCTTACTGGCAACATGAGGCCGACGTGTTTGTCATGTCTTTGTATTGTGTTTATCCTATCCAGCCGTTGTTTGTTGCCAGGGGTGATTTCATATGAGTGAACTCACCTTAAGTATAGCATTATACCCCAATCAGACAACCAAACAAACTAGGCAGTCTGCATTTATTGACTCATTTTATCATAGTAATCACCCATTGTCTGGACACTGGAAATTTGAATAAAATAAACATTTGTACAATCAAGAACCCCATTTAAAGATACAAACAAAAATTTTAATTTCAAATTTGGTTGAAAGAGAATTTACGCAACATAAGTTTATGTGTGTCTACTTAAAACATTGTTTATTATTACATGTACACTTACTTGTGTCAGTCAGTAAGTGTGAATATTGTAGACACTGACATTTTATTGAACTGCTGCAGAAGAGTGAATGTTTCCTGATTTTAGTTATTGTCATACTTAAAGAGAGGTTAGTTTTCAAATCTACAGTATAGGTTTGTTTATTATACATATACGACTGTTTTAGACATGTTATTTAACTGCTGCACAAAAGTTGATGTTTCCTGGTTTTACTTAGTGACACTTAAAGAGAGGTTAGTTTTCAAATCTATATGCTATCTGTCGACCCTCAGGTAAGCTTATATGAGTGAGTCACACGATGTGGCTCCGGCAATCACAGGGGTGGTTTTTACCAGGTTTCTTCTCGGTTTTCCATTGTAATTAGGCCAGGAACATTGTGAAGTGGACAATTCGTCGTCATATAAGTGAAAATGAAATAGCCTTGAGTACGACGTTAAACCCTAATCAAACAAACAAACAAAAAATCAAATCTATATGTTCGTTTATTATAAATAGGAATGTTTTAGACATTTTATTGAACTGCTGCAGAAAAGTGAATGTTTTTTAATTTAAGTTGGGATATAAGCTTCCTTAAAGAGAGGTTAGTTTTTAAATATATTGTTTGTTTATTATAAATAGGAATGCTGGTGGAGGGTACCTGGTAATGTTATGAGATACTATATTTACATATTTATTTATTTAGCCACACAGCGCAGATTGAACACAAATAGGCCAACACTTAGCAAATAATTTAGCCTGATCTAAAAAATTGCATAAGCTTACATTATATATATAGCTTCTTATTTGCAAATATTTCAAATTGAAAAGCTATACACTGATTGGTGGATCCAAGTGACTTTTGAATATTAATGAGGTTTGCATGGCTGGATTATGGGTTACACAGACAGTTTGCATATTCTAGCTGTAATACATTGTATTTGTCGTGAAGTGTTCCATAAATATGGGATTACTTCAATTATAATTCATATGAATGAGGTTTAAGATATTTGCTTCAGCTTTTAAAAGCTTATTTAATATACATTTATTCTCATGTCGATTTCGTTTTAAAATCTCTCTAACCCCAATGCTAGTTGACTTCCTATGGTCACATTGCCATTTCATTTATTTCCTTTTAAACACTTTAACATGTAAGCTGTTAAAATATCATTTTGGCTCCAAAATTGTATATTTTTATCATTCTGACACCTTTCGTTTTAACCTTTTTAGCTGAAATAATATTTTTTCTTTATAATTTAGTTACAAATTCTCATTCGCTAATAGTTTTTTCAAAAAAATTCTCGCTGATTTATTCTATTTTTTTTTTTGCTTATTTTTGGCAAAAGCTGGGAATAAATTTTCTATTGCATGTTTCAGCTGTTAGGTTATGTTTTATGCTGCAGGCGTTTCGCTTTACTTCACTGAGCTTCCACAGGACCAAACTGCGCTGGAGGGTGCCGCTGCTGTTTTGCGCTGTGCTGTGTCTGATCGAAAAAATGTGCAATTCTATTGGGTTAAAGATGGAAGCTATCTTCTGAATACGTCTCGGAGATTCGAGCAGAATGGATATTTACAATTTACTGACGTTAACAAAATTGAAGATGAAGGCACTTACGAATGTGTGGCGTCAAATATTGCGTCAGGGTTTGTGACGTTCTCTGAACCGGCTAAGCTTACTGTTAAACAAACACAATGTAAGTAGGAGCCCGGTGCATGCGTCCTTGGCTGGTACAACAACAACATCATCATTCTTGCTTGCATGTTAAAATGGTGATACCTTATTTATTAGATTTGTCCATTTCACCGTATTCTACTTTATTCTGTCTTTTGTTTCTTGCACTTGTCACACGTTTTAGCTCGTTCATTGGTCGATTCTCTTGTTCAGTTGTTAAATTGTTCCAAGTTTCTGCTCATGAAAGTTCAACCTACAGTATCCTGCAATACTGCAATTTTGTTGAATTTTACGTTTCTTGTTACATTTCCTTTTTTTGTTCTAAGTTTCCTGCTTTTCACATTGTCTTCATTCATTTTATTAGAAGCGGTTTTGTTCAGTCCATCTGAAGTATTGCTATGACTTTTGAAAAAAAAATTTATCAATGTTTTGAAAAAAAAATGTTTTTGTTGAGACAGGTTTATAGTTTGATTCTTAAAAACAAACTAAAAACTAAAAAGTAGGAAAGTTTTTACATTTAAAATTTTTTTTAAATCAGATTTTGTAACTCTTGGTTAAAAATTACACAAGTATTCATAAAAAACAGAAATGTCGGGGTAAAAATATTCAAGAAGTTTATTTTTATCTATGGTTATTTATGCAATTTTCCAAAACCTCACTTCAAGAATTAAACTGAAGGATAACGAAGCTGCTTTACGCTCTGCTAAAGTATCAAGTGGACTGAACAAAGCCATGTCTTTTTCTTGCTTCAAGTTGGTTATCTGGTTTGAATACATTGTGCCCTTGTTTTGTCTGTAGCCAATGGTGGTTCGAAAGGTATGTAGTCATGGTTACGTGTTATTATTAATCACGGTTAAAAACTGTAGGGTCGGTTAACAAATGGTTAGGGTTCTTTAATTCAGTAGAAATGGTTAATACCTGGTTTTAACCCTCTAAGAATTGCACTGCAGCGCGGCGAATTGTTTATGGTGTCATTTTTTTGTATATGTTTGTCTTTATTAGTACATGTTCATTGTTGTTGTTGTTGTTTTGTGTTTCTGCTTTACTCTCTCTCACTGATTCCATTATTCTGATTTTTTTTCCAGAAATTCAAAGTCCTGCTCACATTTTTATTTATTAAGGTCTAGGTGTACCTAATTGGGAGGCTTGTGAAATTTGGCAAGGGAGGTAATTGAGTTCTTGCTGGGCAGTCCTCTGATGTCTCTGTGGTACTTTTAAATTATGTCTTTTATTTATTGTGGCATTACTGAAAAGGTCATGAATATCGACCGTTTTGAAGTCGTCGGACAACATGCAGCGCCCAGTCCTTAATATAAGAGACTCCCATTGTAGTGCGTATGTCTACTAACTGTTTTGTAATGTACTTGCTATAAATTGTCTTTCCAGACTTTATAGTTCTACTGTTCCTTGAAATTTTATTTACTTCTGCTTCACGCATTTGAGAAGTTTGACTTTAAGTTTAGGCTAAATTTTCATTTCATAGGAAGTAAAGTTTGCTTTGGTTTCCATGGGCCACTTGTACAAAACTTTGTAAGATAAATAAATATCGTACGATAAAATTACGTCATGTTAAACCATAGCGTAAAAATAT
>JAVFBX010192291.1:0-13295 GCA_034783855.1 Mopalia kennerleyi
TGTCTTTTTTTAAAATTAATTCTTGAGCAATTTGTCAGTAATTTCAAACTTTGTGCAATTAGATGATATTTGTCTTTTAGCTTTCGCATACATTTGTTACCATGAGGCTATGGCTGTACATATATATTCATATACATAGATATAAGCGCCCAGACTAACAGGCGCCTGTTTGTAAACAGTTTTGTAACTTTATACAGTACGGCAAAACACAACACCCTCTGGGTTTCCGTTCTGTACATAAAGTAAACAACACAACCAAATTACCCTGTCAGCTTTGTTTACTCAAAACTACACGCATTTATTCCTATTAAGGTGAATATAGGCCATGCTCTAGCTGGGCATATATCAGTTCGTAACGCCCTCTGTCAATACTAATAGTAAACATTCAGATAAAAGCTCTTTACTTACCAATATACAATGCAAACAGGTATATATTTGTTAATTTATAAATGCATTTTTTAAAACTGGAAGTAACTTGGGCGTATTCCTCGCTTATATCACATTCTATGTGTTTGTATCATATATCGATCGGATGTAGGCCTATATATGTATCCCATGACCCCGTATACAAAACATTCGAAATGTAGTTTTATCACGCGTTACATGATATTTAAATAATACATATGCCATACATAGAAAACGATAGGCGTTTTGAACCGCTTTCCATTTTTATTTTGTTGGGCTGGCGTTATTAATATGTCCCTTAGCTCTCGACAATATGATTTGTAGTTTTGTATAAAAGTTGATCGAGTGTCATCGAGTAAACTGAAACGATGTATCTTAATGACCGATGGCCGGTTGCTCAAAGCTCAGTTGAGTTAACGGCCAGTTACATGACGTTGCCTAACAATGACATTCTATTAAGACGTGACTTCCATTTCTATGTGACACAACGTCATCTAACGGGCTTTTAGGATAACTCAGCTTTAAACATCCGGATCCGGGTGTCTAGATGCGAATCCGTATTTTGTTGAATTATATATACAGTCAACAGATACCGAGTCTGGTATATTCGCCCGTGAGGAAGTCTTCGGATGTACTATGAACATCACCTCGGACGTCAAACGCTCGTCGCTATTACGACATTTAAAAAAAAAAATCTTTTTCAGATCAACCGATAACAAAGTCCGCGTTGTGTTGAGAACTCAAAGTAGCCATCTGTTTTTGGTTCATAGAATGTAATCCTAAATTAAATTTGCGTTTTCTAAATGAAATTCGAAAGGTTTAAGATGAGTGTGTTGGGCAGTAAATGCATACGCTGGTAGAGAGGCTTCCGGCGAACAAAGTATACGATTTGGGGGTCATATTCATACATCTGTCATGGCGGAGCGTTGTGATGGTAACGCAACAAGAAGATTCACACGAGGTTTGGCCGATTGTCTACACGCCTATACAAGAGTTATCGCCGGTTCAGTTCCTACAATACCGTAGGCCTATCCATCAACGTCGCCATTTGAAAAAGCTTTACAGCATTACATTTTCATAAGAGTGAAATATCTAAAGTACAGCGCAAAACACAAATCAAGCAATGTGACCAGGCTTTATTGGTCCGATCTCAGATAAACCTGCAATTTAGTTAGTTTGAAACGCACCAATTTAGCGCCGGTCGCACTCAGTTACGTATTTAAACTGCTGGGACCCTTCTATTACATGTTTACTGGTTCGATGTCGGTTTTCGACCCTATAGACTCCTAAAGGGATTAAAACTAGGTTTTTACAATTAATAACAATACCCTTATTTTTGTCGAAATATAGGACTAGGCCTACTTGAGTACAACGTTAGAGTCCAAACAAGCAAACAAACATTTATATATTTTGAATAAATAAACATGTATATATATATTAAAGGTATAACTATAGGCGGACCAAACAGAAATAAATCTGACGAATTTTATTTCTTGGTGGCCCTATAGTTTGTTTGAAAATGCTGTCTTTACTTAGCACTGAAGGAACATTAACTTTCCAACATTATAGAAACCACTTCTCATTTCGGTTGTGCTAGTGTCAATTATGTTGGAATACACTGCCGTCATATAAGTGAAATACCCTTAAGCACGGCGTAAAACAACAATCAATCAATCAATCTTTTTTGATAATCAGTCAGGACGTATAGTCTATCTAAAAAGGAATACATAATGCAATGATAATATTATGTACCTCCGTCATATTTTATCAATCCGGTTAGGCCTAAATTAGTCCAAAGGGATTGAAACTTGCGTCTGGCAATAGCAAGGCCAGCGCTATTACCATCAGAGCTATTCAGTTGCAACCATCGAGTTCCATCTAGCTTTTCAACGCAGACTGCAACCGTAGGATGAATCCGCGCCATCATGCACTATTTTACTAGGAAGTCACTAGGAAGAGCTCTAATTTTAGCCACAGTTTCAAAATAATCGAACTGCTTAAAAGTTTGATATGTTATTTGGGTCAACATAAAATGAAATAATTTTTTATATTTAAAAGTAAATAAATAAATTTGTTAGTATCTTTAAAAAAATGAATGCTTTGAGATATACGTGTGGCATGTCTTTACATAATCTGTTATACGGTGCAAGGCCGTAACGTTATTTCGTGTGCGATCACGGTTCGACGTAAATTGTCGTCTGGATGCCTTATGACGATAAGTGGTGCACCGAGAAAATCACAGTCCTGAGATGGCGTCTAATTGTCCCAAAATTGAGTTTCCCAATCTCGTTTGAAATGCCAACTCTAGACGGTTTATTTGATATTCACAAAACGGCCTTGTAGCCAATCATTGAGCAGGGAAAGGTTTGATTGGCTGCTATCGATTATATCTTGAAATGGCTGCTTTTTTTAACAGGTACCCCAAAGTCAAGCCATCACTTGAAACCGTTCACGGCTTCATTAGTGATACATGTATACCCCCGCGATACAGGAATCCAGCTAATGCCGTACAAGACCGTCTAATGTTGTTTATAACAACTTTTATACACTGTCATTGAGCGACACGGGGCAGTGTTTATCGGTTACTCATTACTTAAATCGCTCAGTAAACAAGTTTATATATAAAAACTGTAGACAGTTTACATCCTGCGAAACTATACAGATCGGGATTCCTTCGAATACAGTAATGCCCCTGAAATATGGGAAACAATTTTTTTTTTTTTTAAATTAAAAAAAATAATTCACACGAATTATCCACAGACTGTTAACAGCATAGTATGCCACTTTTAGAAAGCATTTGGTGATAAATGATGACTTAATTCGGCAAAAAAAATCAATAAGCCATATTTTCGTTTTAATTGTTCACAAAAATGTCTGAATTGTTAGAACATGGAATGTAAGCTACATCAACCTATGCTTACGATGTGGCCAGTCTCCCGCATCGGTTGGACCATATACCGCACCACAAACAATTCTTGTATACAATCAATGTTTAGCAGTACTTCTCCGGTGAACTTTTTACCTCTAATCCGGTGGTAAGAATAAACACTGTCAGCTAAAACGCGGGAAATAAACATTTTGTTCATTTTTCGGGCAGCAAACAGCGCTTGGTGAAACAGTATACTTATAAACAGCATCGTGACAGATTTTATAATGTTTGTATTGGGCTGCTCGCGTCGCTGGGCTGAATGGGTATTCTCCATCCGACCAGTACTCGACCACAAAAGACGGGGAACTAGATGTTTATTTTTGCTGTCCCGTCAATGTTTACACAGCCTTTGAAAAACCAATGCGCATTTGTTGGGAGGGTCGCTTCGTTGGGTGTTTGTCAACAAATGCCGGGTAGGGCTTTTTACCCAGCGATAAGGACGAGTCTATAGTACCTTTGGTGTGCGGGCTTATATTAGGATCGAGGAAGAGCTACTAATCTAGATCAAGCCTTCAACACAGTAAATTGACAAACAGAAAAAATCTATGTGGATTTTAGCCAGTTAAATTAATGTTCTTCTATACTCTGTTGTTCCAGAGACTCGTCGTACCATGGTGTTTTATTTACTTTTATATTATCAATTCTGGAGCCAGTCGACAGATGTTGAAGTACGACCTCTTCCAATGCGAGCAAAGATAAACAAGCTTTTGTTCACCTCAACCAGACTTGTTTAAAACTCCCCTAAACACAAAAGAAATGAGGATTTTTGTATTTAAAAAAACACAACCACGTGACGTCAATGTCTTTTATATAGGACCACAAAAAAGCCTGGGTCGATATTTGCCAATACTCGGTTATCTGATAACTTGTTTGTATGTATCACGTAAACAAACAAGCTGCTATCTCGGACTGGAGAAAGGACATTCAGTTCACATTTAAATGAGAACCATAGACATTACAAAGTACGTATAGGTCCCCCAGCCTAGCCATATTTTAGTTATAGTACGTTTTGTTATGTGAATTTAAGTAGTCAGAAATCTTTAGTAAAGAAAAATAATTATTATAAAATCAAAAGGGGAAACTCCTTTCCTTGCTTGAGAATTTTATGTCGACATTAAGGTTATTTCACTTATATGGGGACGCATGAGCCCAATGTGCAAAGAAAACCACCATCCCAAGACCCGGTCTGACTTTTGACAAGACATGCGCAGAACGAAAATCATGGCACAATGATCAAAATGGGGAATTTAGATACAAAGAGGCTCTAAGACACTACGAACAAAATAAGTTCCCGAAGCCATGTATCTCGAGGTGACACAGGGCATTGGTTGCTGTTTAACGCCAGAACTCGAATGCATTTCACGTAAAGGACTGGGTTAACTCCAAAAGTTCGGCTTTCACTTTTGGCTAGAATTTGGTTGTTGTATTTTGTCATAATGATACCAAACATTATTCTACCCAAAACGGGGCCAGCAGTTCCGCAACATCTGGTATTAGACCGTGGTGATATCATAATCAATTAAGCTGAATTTATACTTGACGCGCCAGCAAACATTCGGTGGCTATACTATATATCGCTTTTCTTTAACAGGAAATGTGTCAAATAAGCCCAAATTCGGTAAAACAGCAACAGTTCTACCATCTCATCTCAAATTGACGTGCATATTATTATTTTTTTAAAATATTTAAACATTCCCAAGATGCAACAGCGCACATGTTAGGATCAGCATCATTGTATCTTTAAAACGGAAAGCGATTTCCCCAACGAAAAATTGCAATATATAGGCATATGTGTAATTACGCGCGATGCGAAAAAACAAAAACGACGGTTATTAAATTTAATACTTAACCAAACAAATACCGTGCGAATAACTGAAACAGGGGGGAGTGTAACCTTTGGCAATTTAAACAAAATGCTAACAAATGTTAACTTGCTGTAGATTAACATAACCAAATACGATTCCAGGTTTTGGAATCTCAGTTATAAAAACATTGCCTGGATTCGCCTGCCAGTGGTCGTAATTTTCTCAATAATGTTGCTTCGTATCTATATGTACGAATCAGATCTTGATAACCGTGGCGTTGTTTTTGCCTCGGCTTACATTGGCTCGTGTGCGAATTGAAAAGTTGGCCTATAGATTTTTGGCGGATTGCACGTGTCTGAATTTGAAGCCTAGTTAGTCTTATTTATTCCGCTCTTAGTTCGCACTTAACGTGTTTATAAAAGGCCTTTATAAACACAAATAGATTGATATATCGAACAGTCCACGTGTTGGCATAGCCCATATACATACATTGGACACTCGTATCAAACGCATTTAGAAGTCGACGTGAGGATGTCCAACGACCCGTTTCAACACCGTAACACAAAAGCCTCTTCTTAGTTTAATTTTGATTAAAAAAATCTATGTTTAACAGCAATGAGAGAAACTGATTTTTCAGCATGGTAATATATAATATCATTATTTGTTACTTAGCTCATTATATATTTTGACAAATTCCCAGCTCAGGTATACGTCTTCAAGGAGCAATATAACATTTGCTTCTTTTACATAAAAATGTATAAACAGATTGACCATCTATATTGTTTGTTGTCTCACCAACGGTATTAAAAGACTATATATCCAAATTTGCTTCACCATATTGTATTGCATCATTAAGATCTAACGTTATCTAACAGCAAATGTGTTTAAAGAAGTTATAGACAATGTAGGGTTCACGAAATGTCACAAGCTCGGTTCAATGAAAAGCCATATGACATACTAGTAGTTACAACCAAAACTACCCGGTATATAGAAGCTCAATGATTGGTCATCTGGACAACCAATAGATGTGGTTCGCTGTATGAAATGTCAATAATAAAATCGGTTTTTAAAAGATAACTGGTTACAAGGTTATCACATATACGTCTATCGCGAACCTATGGAATGTAATTGTTTAAAAATAGTTGTAAATCTATAACTTTGATCGATAGCATTTTAACTCAACGAAAGCTTGTTTCCGGAAATTGTGACTTTCTGAATTAATAGCATCAGAATCGACCCCGGGGCAAGATTAGAAAAAGGTACCAGGAGTGTTAGGCCTACACGTTTTTTGCTTTATTTTATTTTTTGTTCGTTTACAGCAGCGACAAATAGCTTAGTTTATTTCAATCGTATGTTGGTGTGCTTACGCAATGAGTATCCTTGTATTTGAGGGTTCTTTTAGATCCAGGTATAGTCAATGCGGTCTAACGCTTTATTGACGATACACCTATCTCCTGTCTGCAATTGTAGTTTAGGAAAAGGAGAAAACCCTAGTCACGTGACGCATTTCAGTCTGTTGATTGGGTAGATTTGTGAAGATGGCCGATTGTCAAAGTAATCGAATCGCCTCAAATGCGACTAGATTTAGTGTTTTATAGCGTCGATAGACAAGGGAAGAATGTAAGATTTGGCTAACAGACTCTATTGAGGTTTAACGTCGTACTCATTCGTATTTCACTTATATGACGACGGATTGTCCAATTCCCAGTGTTCCTTGCCCTATTATCGTGGAAAACCGGGAGGAAACCTCGTAAAAACCACCCCCGCGATTGCCGTAGCCATATCTTGTGACTCACTCATTTACCTGAGGGTCGACAGACGGACTCAAACCTGTGGACGGTACATCGAAGTAGGCTTTAGAACGCGCACTCGCAAACCACTTAGCCACGGGCCCCAAAAGTCGGATGAGCAGAGTATGACAGTGCACAATGCCAATGTATATAGGCTAGCAAATAAAACGAAGTTTAAACTATATCCGAATCATTCCAGACATACAGACTAGATTGCGGGGGTAGAAAAAAGAAAGACAAGTCATACGATGAATGAGATTTCTGATATATTTTATTTAAAGCTTGGACTTGCACATTTTTTTTTTCAATTGCAATATACTGAAAATATGTAAAATGTATAAACAAAGTTAAAACAGACGTTCAAAAAGCTGCTTACAAAAGGAAAGACAAAAGTGAAAAATGGCAAAGCAAAGAAACAAAAAAGAAGAGAGTTAACAAAAACATTTAAACCAACAAGGAAATCTCCATTAATCTCCAGAAATCCTATCAATAATACAGTCCAAACCACATCTCATGATAACACTTGTTGGCATCTTTAAAAAAAATAATTACAAACATATATGCAACAAATGAGTAAAACTTTTAACAATGTCCGCCATATTTCTTTTGCTTTTGTTAGTACTAAACATTTTCTTGATGTCCTTTGCATGTCGGGATATTGGGAAGGTAATACGTTATTCACAACTACGTAAGACCAATAAAATATTACGACAAGCTGTTTACGGTACCAGACTCTCCATAACAGATAAACAAAGAATGTCAGTCTTTACTAATATTGCGTATGATTTAAAACAATTTTAAATTAAAACCAAATGAGTTCTTTTACGTACGTAAAATTAAGGTATCCTTAAGAGTATTTTGAAACACAAAAAAAAATCAGTTAACATCGAGCTCATATTTATCAATAACAATACCAGTAATCTTAGAGCAGAATTTTTGTTAAGTTAAATATCTCATAACCAACTACAAAATCTTTTAAAAATTGTAATTTCATTAAATAGCACAGATAATAGTTCGACAAGCTCTGCAAGACAATGCTGTTGGTGGTAAGTATAATCCCACACAAACAGACCTTGATTTGAGCAAACACCATTAATTTTATAGCACAAACAGGTGATGACAATTGGGTTCATCCACAAACACTTGTATCTAGCTAGTAAACATCCGACACCAGTGGCCGGCTTTGTCATTGATTACCTTATATATAGACGGATATATAAGGTAATCAATAACAAAGCCGGCCACTGGTAGCGGAAGTTTACTAGCTAGATACAAGTGTATGTGGTCCAACTCATGAATAACGAGTTGGAGTCTTATTTTTTTTTTAGCACCAGTATGTACTTTTTACTCTAAAGTTTTGTAGTTTCAAACACAAGTTTCAAAACAATTTCAAAACAACAACAACGTAACCACTCACCGGTAGTAAAAAAAATGGATTATTTGTTCGTTTGTAAGAAAGCGGTGAAATCTTTTGTGCTTTTAATATTAATTAAAGATAAATAGAGTATGAACTAGCATTACTTTTTAAAAACATCCCTGGTCAACAAATGACCCCAAATAAATATAATCATGCACAGCCTTATTAATCGTCCAATCAAACGAGTGATGCTGGCAATGCGTTATCAAGTCAGCCAATAGACATCTTTTCAGACAAAGGCTCTGGCCCAAGGCTTTTTCTCAGCTGTAAACCATGTTTTGTCCGTTTAATTCAATAGGTAAACTAAAGATCGGAAACATAGAAGATAACATATATCGTCCTTCAATTCTGTTTTCGGATTTTTAAAATTCTAACTACTTTGGTTTTAATCGGATGAAAGAGAGTACTGCCTCATAATTTGTAATATGCCTACTCACTAAACAAACTTCCATCTGGCATCAACTAACTCTGTGTTTCTTACCTTTAGTTTTTGTTATTTTAATTGAACAGGAAAAATACAGTTTACAGCAAAAAGAAGCTTCAGGAGACAGACGCCTGTGTTTTCAGCCAAATCGAGGATTATCATATTCAGCACATACTCTAACACTATGTTGTTCCTTATATTGATTAAACAGTGTTTAGCCCATTCCACAAACCCATCTTAGCCATTGAGGCAAAACATCACGTGACCTTAAAGATAACATGTTGACTGACTACCTGTACATGACAAGTAACGCGAGAAAGTATGAGAAAAAACAATCGTGCACCTAACTCATCTTAATTTTCATGGTGACCAGTACTAAAGGTACTGAGTCGTCATGTCATTTAAGATTAACTAAATCTAAGATAGCTTTGTGGAACAATACACAAGTATTAACCTGCTCTGTAACAATGCACTTAAGGCAGTTTCACTTACAACTTTGAAGACAACTTGTCATTAGTTTAAAGTTTAAACAATCAGTTATTTACTCTTTCAGGAAAGCTTTTTGTGACAGTGTCTATTGTATAAACACACCTGGGTATAACCAGTGCTCAAGCGGAAAATCGTGTTAAAACCCTATAAAAACTACCCAGGGAGCCCTGAAATGACCAATGACTGGGTAGCAAGTGGACGGCGGTGGACTAAAACTTGTGGATTCCAGATATAGGCCTATTCATTTCACCATTATACAGCCGCCTCTTTAATTAAAAAAGTAACATTTTAAACATAAATTGGATATAACATACAGCACTTTTTACCCTGGCTTCAAGAATCACTATCAACCATCTTTTCAGAGTTGCAGATTTTCGAATCGGAATGTCACTCACCGTAATACATTAGCTTTAATAAATAGAATTTATAAATAATACATGGCAAACAAATGTATATGACAACAACAACAAGAGCACACAGCAAGTAACATTGACTTTTAACATAATACTAACAGGAAGATATGTTGTAACCTTAACCATAGCTTAACAATACTGTACAGAAACACACCTTTCACAATTATTCAGTGGTTGAAAAATAAAATAATGAGTTTGTTCCAGTGAAAATCTCAACAAAATAACCAAGCCTCAGAAAGAAAAACTCGTTTTGACTAAAAATTTCAACATTGAAACGCCAAAGTCAGCAACTCTGCATAATGGTTTAATAAACTCAAAATAATCTGTCAAAATGATTCTTTTGTTTTTCTTCTTCTGAGTACCAGTAGCCCTACTTGAGTAGTAGCCTAAACAAACCAACTCTACTAAATGTAAGCTGTGATGTCAGCCAGGAGTCTATCATTTTTTCAAGATTCTACAACTCAAGGTCTATGCTGATACATCTCACATGCATTAATGGTGTTGTTTTTTCTGATTGATACAAGATGAACAAAAACCTTGTGGGATAAATCACTTGGAATTGTGCTGAGAAAATGGCAGGTCTAATAGTAGACACTGCAACATACTTATTGCCTTAATATTTAAAGAGTTTAAAAAACTACTTGACCTTTTATAGTCATGACGTCATGCAAGGTCAATAGGTTAGGAAACCAACCACAACGTCACAGACAAAACTCCATGACAAATTTACCATTAAGTTAGAGCTTTTTCACAGAAATGTTCGACGTTCAATCACTGACATAATTTTTTTTTATCAAATGTAAACCAACATTCAGAAGCTCATATCTGAGGAATTTTCAATTATCTATGAAACCTGCCTTTAATTAAAAAAAAAGTCATATGCTTGAACACTGTAACAGCCTGTCCAATGATATACTTTTACTTTGTATAAAAATCGTACACATTTATAGATAATCAACTTTTATCCTGGTTTAAAATAAAAATATAAGTATGTCGAAAAAAAATGACAGCTTTACTTGAGGAAGATACCATCTCAAACTATACATGTTATTAGGAAACCATTGAACACAATGTCTGGGTACTGGCTAATTAATATTAGTAATGTTCGTTTCTTTGTTTTGGGGTTTCATACTCAAGTATATTTTACTTAAAAGATGATGGACCTTCTTCTTCGCACCGTTCTTCGCTAAATACGGCCGAAAACTGAGGGGGAAACTTCGTCAAAAACACCCACACAATCATTGGAGCCACCTCGTGTTACTCATGATCATGTTTATGGCAATTTTACTATTTTTAGGTCCGATTTATTTTGTATAGGTCACATAATTCCTTGCTCATTTTGATATGAATCCTTAACCAAGGTGAAATCCATTTATACACATTCGGTGCATCTACATTATTGTGCCTTTCATAAGGTAAAACAATTTTTTTTACACATTTCTTCCTTCCGTGCTAATTACTGGATTATTAATAATAATCCCCTAGCCAAAACAAAATGGTTATAGAAATAAGACAGTCATATATTGTTTAGGTAAAAAAACAGACCAATCTTCAGTAACACAAAATAATGATGGCATAATAATAACTATAGGTCATTAAAGTTAACGAGCAGAATAAAGTAATTTAATACCTGTTCAAAGCAGCCTGTTGCTAAAATCATTTCATGCTTTAAAAGGTCAGCCCTGATATGAATTATCAAAATTTAAATTTCAACAAACATACATGTACAATTAAATTTTCTCTATAATGACTACAAATGTGTGTGGATATAAAGTACATTACTATAGAATATATCTTTCAATTTGTTTCATAGCCCAAGAATATTTTTCTATAAATCAAGAGAAGTCCATGCCTCCACAGAAGGGTTAATCTGGCTTACAATACAAAAAGGCTATCAATTGTCGGAGCGAAGGGCTTAGGCAGAGGGGTGTCCACCCGTCCAAATGGACACCCTGAATTGATCAATTGCCTCATTTGGACACCCTGTTTTAAGAAACTTTAACATACATGAGATAGGGAAACTGTTAAAGTTGGACACCCAGTTACTTAAAACTGATGCAAAATGACCATTTTGAACACTCTAATTTTAATTTCTGGCTAAGCCCCTGGTCGGATCGCCAGAGGTTTTTGGTGGAAAGCTTAACGAATTCTATTCAAGGTGAAGACTGGCAACAATCTGAATTCAAAGTAGATCCAAATTGCTCCCCTATATTGCATTATCGCATATGTAGATCCGACATACACCTATATTAACCAGTGTTGATTGGTTCGTTGGTCAGGGATGACCAATCACAGAGCTGCTTCTCAAAACTTGGTAATTAGTTGTGGACCATTGATACAGTGCCTTTTCAAAAAGCAAGTAGCAAGGGACTATACCAGATGGTAATCAATGCAACAAGAAAGCACCATGGAGTCAATTACGACCGTTTCTTTTTTCCCATTGAGATCTGAACCTTTTTCACATATAATACATAAATATGCTATGTACAAGGCTATTTTGTTGATTAATGTTTTTATCATTTAAATTGCTTTGTCTGTTGTTGCTTTTTTTATATCTTTTTTTAAATTATCATTTTTAGGGTTTTGTGGGATTTTTCACTCCTAATTATCAATTGTCATAAGATTATTATTTTAAGCGGGCAGGGGTCATCGGTCAGACAAGAAAAAGAAAAACTTATAATAAAACACAGAAATAAAGCTGTATATGTTCAAATCAATAACCAAGAAGTGTGTATCCTTGCAAATATTGCGAGATTCAAAGGTTTACTGAATAGGCTAATCTTTACTGGCCATGAAAAATGCAAATAAAATGAGAGAGAAAATCTAATGCCTTTGCCGAAGGCAAAACTGAATAATTGCATTTGATGACTAATACAAGCAAAATAAATATTATAAGTAGAAGTGAACATGTACATACTATTGAAAAATGCCACAGTTTTCTGTTTGTTGATTGGCTGAAACAGATCACATGTTCATACTAAATAGACCAGTAGTTATTGCCCAATAAGAGTAACTGGCCCCAACTGAATATAAAATGGAGGTCAGAAAAATGGCATGTGATTTTATTTGAGGTTTAATAACTGTTTTTAAAAAAAAGCCCAAAGCAGCATTGTCTTTATTGATTTTGTTTTCTTTGATATTGCAGGCATTAATGGGTGTGTAATAATATAAATGGTCTGAGGAACATTTTTGAGGGAGTTATAACAATAAACATGCTGAAAACTCTAGACATCAAATTGATCTTGATATCATCGTTCAATTTGATTTTAATTTGAAAAGAAAAAAAAATTTGATTTTATTTTAACCAGCTGTTATCATATTTTTTATATATCTGAACTTCTCGAGAAGGTAATATATTTCAAGTCTGTTTGATTGGGTTTTTACACCACTATAAAAGCACCTGAATAACAGGAATCTCTTAACTGTGGGCTTTCCAACTTTGATTGATTAGTGTTTTATGCCACATTCAGCGGTATTTCAGCTATGCTGTGGCGTGAATTCCAAACTATGAGACTTTACATATCTTTATTTGTATGAAGAGACCAAGTTATTTGAAAAGTGAAGCAGAATGACCATTTTGGACACCATACATTTGATTTCTGGCTAATGCCCTAGTGAGATGG
>JAVFBX010192302.1:0-13294 GCA_034783855.1 Mopalia kennerleyi
TTGAAGAATTAACAGAATATTGGAGAGAATCACCCGAATGTTTGATTCGGTCTTAGAAAATGAACTATGTTATGTGTGAAAGTTGCGTGAAAGAATATTATAGTATTAAAAAAAAATCTTACAGGTCACCGTTATAAAACAGATATTTCAACTACCTGACCCAGCCGTAATTTTGATTGGTCAAAAAAGACCAATCACAACACAGCAAATAAGGGGAATCCCCAAAGGTCGTTTCTGCAAATATCCCAGTAAGAAGGCCCCATTAAAGGATCTCACCAGAGTCCTATTTTGTAAAGTTTATCTCTTTTCTTTAAAAGTAATGTCTTCGAACAACTAGTTGGGCAAGGCCACCGTCAGAAACAACATTATTCCTTGCTTATTCCTTGGGGCTTATTTAAATCTTTAAAACTGACAAAAACATTTATCTTTGTCTAATGCTCTGGTTGTTTCTTGAGTTACCGTCAAACAAAGATAGAGAAATACATCTATTCGGTATTTACTAAAATAGGCCTATATTTGATGACCTGGGGCCGGTTGCTCAAAGCTCAGTTAAGTTAACGGTCAGTTATATGACGTTGCGTATCAATGAATTTCTATTATGACGTGACGTCCATTTCTTTATGACGCAACGTCATCTAACTGGCTGTTAGGCTAACCTGGGACCAGGGCTAACGGAGCTTTGAGCAACCGGTCCCTGTATATAAGATGATGGGTTCATGGATCGACTAGGATATGAACGGCAGGACGGTTAATTTCAAACAGTACAACTCGATATGTTAAATTCAGCAGAACACCCATTATGGGTAACAACCACGTTCAGGAGACCAGATGAGGACAGAAATATAAGACGAACTTTGCAAACTGAATTGTTAAATATTTCAATATTTGTGTCTCGCTTTCTTTAAAGGTCAAGCAATCATATTCTCTAAACATTGGTCATTAGAAAAGTCTATCATCCGTTTTCTTTCCAGTAATCCTCTATTGGTGATTTACGGCTGTAATTTTTTAATACTTCCTTACTAAACATCTTATCGCAGGTTACATTCACATGTCAGTCATTACTGAAGTTTAACTGTTCATGGTTTTATAGATAATTCCATGGCAAATTTATTAACATATTATTGTTGGATCTATTTTGATGAGTTACGTTCACATGATGTGCATGGTGATTCCAATCAAAGCTATAGTCTGTATTTATGAGTTCTTGATAAAATTTCATCACTGTGGTCAAATATGTTGAGAGTATTGACGTATCTAGTCAATCATCCTGTAACAGAATACTATTGGGACAGCGGGGTATCAAAACAAGCTGTCCAGGATGAGTCCAGTCGTCATTAGAACTATTCTAGTTACTTAACGGATATATATCATTCTCAGTTTATTTCATATATCTGTTACAATCAGCCCTCTAGCGACAGACAAGAGAGCGATGAATTGAAGTCGCTGTAAGGTCGTGTGCCGTGTGCAAAATAGTTACTAACAATCAATCAGCGATGAATTGAAGTCGCTGTAAGGCCGTGTGCCGTGTACAAAATAGTTACTAACAATCAGGTTATTTATTTTTTAACCATACAGTTTTACTGTATCGAGATGTTTTATTACTTCTGCTTTTATTCTAAGCATATTTAAGACTTTTAAAGGTTTAAATAAATAATTTCAACTTCAAAGTAAATGCAGTTGCTACACAACATTTTCCATACACTTTAATCGTTGTCGTTTGGTGGAAGAAATTTCGACTTTCCTCGTTTAATAGTAACTGAATATGGCTGCATAAGTTTTTAAATCAGACTGATTAAGAATTATCGTAGGGCACAAAAGAAATATGCGGTAATGTGGTCGTATTATATTCCGTTATAAACATATCACTAAATGCCCTCTGTCTGTTTCTTAATAAAGTTAAGTCTCTATGACATCTTTCAAACAATATTAAAAGATAATGTACTCACTGTTGACGTTAAACCACTCAATCAATTGACTGATTGGTCGAAGAGGACACTGACGAGGCTAAAGAAGAACCTTTTTAAGATTATGTATATACGTTTCTGGTTCTGTAATATATCACAGATTTATCCAACAGTGTGTGCAACAAACAACAGTAGTCACATTGATTCGTATCAGTGAAACATATCGAAAATCTTCGTGGCTTGAAATCTAATATACATCTAATATACTTCTATCTATCCCATGAACATTACATTACATATCGAAAATCTTCGTGGCTTGAAATCTAATATACAGCTAATATACCTCTATCTATCCCAAGAACATTACATTACATATCGAGAATCTTCGTGGCTTGAAATCTAATATACAGCTAATATAC
The DNA here is from genome assembly GCA_034783855.1 of Mopalia kennerleyi. Classification (NCBI taxonomy): domain Eukaryota; kingdom Metazoa; phylum Mollusca; class Polyplacophora; order Chitonida; family Mopaliidae; genus Mopalia; species Mopalia kennerleyi. The sequence continues at coordinate 2,324 of JAVFBX010192302.1, forward strand.
CTGTATCTATCCCAAGAACATAACATTACATATCGAGAATCTTCGTGGCTTGAAATCCGATATACAGCTAATATATATCTATCCAAAGAACGAGCCATTTCAAATCCCTGTACAGTCTATCCATTAGGAAAGAGTTATAAAGAAGGTATCGGTACATCAATTCTGTAATGGGACACACACAATGGCAATCTTAATGCGTTAAAGCCGATCAAGAGTGATGCATAGAATCATCAATCTTACACTCCTTTTTATCTTTTGACAGGTAAACATAGAATGGTTTCAAGGCCAGCAAAATATAAAATATTTCGGTTAAGGGAAGTTTCAAAGATTTGTTTTTTGTACATCTATTGATAATGGATATATCCAGAGTTGGGTATACGGTTCGTATCAAGAAGGATTTTATAACTCTTTGAAAAAAAGAAAAGTAACTGTAAAATTTATGTTTTCGACGTTTATATGTGACTTATCTCTCTGTTTTTCTTCAATTATCTCAGACGAAGCAATTCCGATTTCTTACCATGGTATCCAGTTGGTAACTCATCTATAGATAGTATTAGAATGAGAAGAAAATGGTCAAATCGAAGTAAAATACAAAGTATAGTATATGTACAGAGTAAATATAATTTGTCGTAATTACCAAAACAAACGCAAAATATACCTTTGGTTTGTTTGTCAGCAGCAAGTAAGAACAAATAAATAATAATTCTATATGCACAGTATCCAATGTACCTGATGATTGTACGATTGTTTAGATGTTATATCATAGAGATCTGTTTCAGCTGAGATTTTACTTTAGTGTGTCTCTGTCCTGTGCACATGGTGTATCAATGTTGAATCGTGCAGAATATACTGGTTACATGAATAATAGAACATGGTGTCTGTCTAAAAAAAAATACCGAGACAAATCCCGCTATTAATTTTCTTTTTGACAAAACAGCTAATGCGTTTTTCCACGATACAGTCTCCAGAATATGACAAGAATTACCGGTCTGGAACTTTATCTGCCGGATTTATTACATGATTTGTAATAATGTCTGACAAAATGTTCTTTACGGGCCTATAGTTGTAAAATATGCGCTCTTTGTGCCAATTGCTAGGAGGTATATCAGCCTGGTTTCGTTGGAAAATTCTGAAACAGAATTCTAATATAACAACATGTGTCAAAATCGTGACATGAAATCAGCCAATCAGAATTCAAGACAATTTGTACCACTTGAGCACCATTAACTGAACTGAGGAAATCCGGTAATCCAGGAGCAGAAGGGTTCCTAATATACAAGATTTTAAAATAAAAGATAGCTTTTGTTTCTGTTGGTGTTCATTGTTAACGATCGAGTAGCAATAACTGACTTGCTTCTTTGGGTCATAAATTAACATCAATAAACTTAATTCGCTTGTGGTAGTCTTTAATATTCCTCTACATTCCCCATGGCATGTCAGCTAGTTTACGTAGAAAGACAGTTTACCATTAGTATCGTTTCGTCGTATATTGATCACTGATCAGACAGGGGTTCGATTTGGTTTGATTAACGCAATGCGCGAAGACTTGGCAGAACAATTGTTTATTAAGTGTTAACGATACTAAACAAGTGTCTTGTGTCAACTTTGTATAGTTTAACAGGATACATGAACGGAAAATGGCGCCTCTTATTTCTGTCTGACATGGGTACTTTCCAACTTTTATCAAGAAAATGGTAATTCTTTTCTTATGAGTAACCATATATGACTAATAATTAACGTATCGCGCAATTGAAATCTGCGGCAATGTGGTCGTAATAGCATTCCGTTATATAAACTCACAAAATTTCTTACTTCTGTTACCTAATGAAGTTAAGTCTCAAGGAAATCCTTCCATCAATATTAAAGGATAAATTACCCACTGTTGACATTAAACCATTCAATCGATTGACTGATTGATCGAAGAGGACAGAGTGGCTAGGCTAAAAAATAACCTTTAACGGATTCTGTATAACCGTTTCTGGTTCTGTAATCTATCATATATGTATCTAACAGCGTGTGAGCGACAAACAGCATTAGCCTACATTGATCCGTATCAGTGAAACATATCGAAAATCTTCGTGGCTTGAAATCTTATATACAGCTAATATACCTATCTTAAAAACAAACCATTTCAAATCCCTGTACAGTTTATCCATTAGGAAAGATTTATAAACAAAGCATCGTTACATCAATTCTGTAATGAGACACACAACATGTCAATACGTAATGCCTTAAAGCCGATCAAGGGTGATACATACAATCATCAATCTTACAGCCATTTCTATATTCTGACAGGTAAACAATGAATCATTTCAAGACCTGCAAAATATAAAATATTTATGTTAAGAGACGTTTCAAAGATTTGTTTTTTGTATATGTATTGATTATAGATATATCCAGCATTGGATAAACAGCTCTTATCACGAAAGATTTTACAACTCTTTAAAAAAAGAAAAGTCATTGCAAAATGTATATTTTCGACGTTTATATGTGACTTATCGTTACGTGTTGTTTCAATGTCGCAGGCATTCGGTTACATTTACAGTGGCATGTCATTTATAAAGGGAAAGTAGAAATTTATTTGACCATTAGTATCGTTTCGTGGTATATTGATCAGACAGAATTCTGATTTGGTTTGATTGACTCAAGAAACTCTTCCATAGTGGACTAATGGGCCAAGACCACATAGAATAATTGTTTTTGAAGTGTTAAGGATACTTAACAAGTGTCTTGTGTCAACTATGTATAGTCTGACAGGAAACATGGAGTGTAAGGGTCGCCCCTTACTTCTGTCTGACTTGGGTTATCTTCCATCTTTTATAAAAATCGATCTTCTTTCGGAGACTAAAGTCGATACCTAGCCTTAAGAATTACCTAAGCCAAAGTCCACTCCACTGAGGTGTTCGTAAATAAACCCAGTATTGGGTAATGTCAATATCTGAATATGTCGAATCCGGTAATATCCCAGTCGATGTCTAGTGTCATGCTGTGAGCTTATTATAAAGGATTATCCTTACATATCTGCATGAATTTGATCTTACAAGTAAAGCCCGGATTATGGAGGTTATGTATTAGGAGAAGCCGAAACTACACGATTCCAACTGAATTCCTGTCAGCTGTGTGGAGAAGAGAGAGGCTTAACATCTCAACGGAGCATTTTCAGTTTTTTTTTACTTTTAAAGCATTTGCTTCTCAAAGCAAACTACAATTTCAAAAACTAAAAGATTTTAATATTTACTTGTTTTTAACACCATGTATAACTCTTACATTACTGAGCTAACTCAAACCTCATTGTTATCCAACCGTGTCGCTCAAAGACATTATAAAGTCACTACTTCAGTCAGTATGACCGGTAGCCTTCAACAAACACAATTACCGACCAATAGTCGTTATCGAAACGAGGCCATTCAAGAAACAATCTCACTTCCGATTCCACTCACTGAAATTGTTCATCTGTGTAACGGTTCCTAACCCAGGGGAACTGTTCGTCAGGCAAGATAATGTATTGTGTACATTGTGTACGTTTTCTGATAATATCACTTATATATCAGGACACCTTGTGGAAACTAAACCATTATAGCCAGATTGAGAAATACCAGGCCGAGACGGTTATGTTGTATTGTTATCTGGTACAATGGGCATTTAATCTGTGTTGGATGTATCATCAACAATAGGTGTGGTTTGCCAGGAGGGTTTTTCATCCACAACAACCTACTGGAAAAGCTTAAACATCTAGCAACATTCCACTATTAAATCAACCTTCATATATTAATGTTAAAATAATAATCATTTGTCTGCCTCGTAGGAGCGGAACACTATAATCATCAATGCCTTCACAAATGATAAGTAGGGACCATGTTTGTCTAACTTAGGTTACCTGAGCGAAAAAAATTAATTTTCCTTAATTATTATTTATTAACATATGCCACTGTATAAATATACCATCCCCCGTATTGAAAGCCGTTTTATCACTTCTACCTTTATTCTACATGTGTCCAATTAGCTCTGCTTTTATTTTACTTATGTACATTTCTTTTTCACATATGTGCAATTCATTTTTACTGATGTTACTGCGTGAAACGAGTGGCAAGAGAAATCGAAGATCAAAAAAGATTTCCCTAACAAAACAAGGACTGGATTTTAATGATTTTAGTTGAGGTGTGAGAAATGATTTAACCCGAAAAAATCCCAGTTATATCTTAGTGACGATTAACAATTTTGGGGTGACATGAAGCCGTATTGGTCACATTTGAAGAGCGAGAAAAAAGCACCAGCTTAACTCATTAAGCAAACCCCTAATTGAGTTGCCGTCAAACATGGATGAAGAAGTACATCTAGTTGACAGTGGTGGTTTACACAGGGCCAAATTTCATGACCTATCAGAGGACTGGTTTATGGATCGACTAGGACATTAAAGAGGGCTCATATCGTATTAGGTTATAACTTGACATGTATTACAATGAAACTGTCGTATTTAACGTGTTTACATGATAGTTTCTCGAACCGGACAGGACATTTATTTCCATACAGAACAGTTCACCATATGATTAGATGTTAAAGTCAGCAGAGCATCCATTACTGGTAACAACGACCTTCAGAAGATTCCGGTACCTGAATAACTACTATCATGTCTGAAAGATCACATGGTGTTATACCAAAATAACAGAATATTGGAGAGGTTTTATGAGGTCACACTGTGCCTATATGAGTGGATATTTGCTTCCCATATCACAGATGTATTATCTACAGGTGATTGTGTAACGCGATGAACAAGTAAGGGTTAATCAAGTCATCAGTAAAGCAATGGCATGTATTCAAAGATTGGTCTGGGTGAAAAATGCCCTTCCATCTCGACGATTGATCACCATATGGACAGTGAAACTTTTTCTGAAATTTACACCACTTAAACAGATATATTCGATCTACTCATCATTAACTTTTCAGCTTTGGTACTCTACTCCTTCACCGTTAGTTATAATCTTTAAAAGGATACATTTTAACATATCTGAAATTCACATATTTTACTTTACTACTTAAAACAGTCAAATTGCGTATTATGTCATGGAAGGTGACATTAGAAATGTCCTTGCCATTTTGAGGAGTGTATAAATACTGAGCTTTCAAAGGGAGACAACTGGTTTTCCAAAAAGAATAAAGATGATCACATTGCTTATATATTTCATTTATATTTTTCTTACAAAATGTCTTAACAATTATAACACTGTAATACAGCAATACATTTTGTAGCAGTAGCCTCACACCTTATCAGGTGGCATTGTGGAGACTGTGTAAAATCAATGTTTATGGGGGGGGGAGACATTGTTTTGTCTCCTTTACATCATAGATATTAATGCTGTGATCAGGTTGAAAAGCTAGTTTGAAGTTTTGTATCCCTGGAATTATGCAAAAAGTTTATTTTTTAACTATTAAAGCCAATCCCGGGCCAAATCTCTATACGGAACCAATAAACACCAATAATAAGTTTTCCACAGTAGGAAAACAGATCACTCACTTACTGGACAGATTGGAATCAATAAGTAATTGGTGATCGTTCATAAAATCCAAACAGTTTACACTGAGAGTGCTTGAAGGCTGTATAAATGCTCTTCACTCTTGTCTTCTTCGTTAGTTTGTACTACAACATTCAGATATGTAAAAACAGAATAAAGGATAAATGTATTGACATGAGTATTACAATCATACACATGTGGACTGTAACTTATTCGCATGAAATTGTTCTATATGCGTTTTATAAACTCCTATATGATTCGCAAAATATTTTTTGTAACAAATCACAAAAAATAAGACACAGTTAATTGAGTAATATTTTTGTTTTCTATCTGTTTTAGAATAATGTCCGAACTATTTATAATTTTCCTAACTATTGGAGCAATGTTTTGTTGTGCGGATAGTATGAACTAAAGATTAACAGAGAGAAGGTGGGACTATCATTACAAGCAAAATTGTAAGTGAAACTTAAAGAATACTCTGATAGTCATATCACGCAGCTGCTACAATCAGAAGAGCATAATTTATTGGGAGTGCCCTACGCTCAACAGGCACGTGGGGCCATATCAGTGAGTCATTAATAATACACCTTCCGATGAGAAAAATAAACCGAGGACTCTTCAGATATGCCTCAGAGAAAGAAGAGAGAACCCGGTTAAGTGTTTTGTTTAGGTTACATTCTACCCTGTTTGAATTGCAAAGTCTGTGCATCTGACGTGTGGTCCATACAGTCTTTACAGGTGTACCATCTGATACTTCACCGACCGGTTGTCTCCTTCCATATACATTCTACACATGATTGATTTGGTCAAGGACCGCATATTGTAAAATCACGATCAATGCAGCCTGACAAAAAGTCTGGTCTTACATCACCTGTGCTTGAACGAGCCAATAGACGGACACGCTTGTCGACTTTAAATGTACAAAGAGTTTAAATGAGACAAACTACCCGTGAAATCAATTTAACTGGGAAGCATACGCAGGCACACATTGGATGCTATTTTTGTTCTTATACTGATGATTGTATCATTCCGTCTCAGTCGGTTGTCATCGCAAATTCTTCGAATATGAGCAACGGAAATAAATCTCACTGCAAGTGCATTTGTGTGTGCAAGATGTTTCAGGGTTGTTTGATTGTACGGTTTTTTGTAACATTCGGTTTAAGGATAAGATTTATTTTTTTCATCAAAACAAGGAAAGAACAGACTTGTCACATTTTTGTTAACGTCAATCTGTTCACACAGAGCAATTTTTATATGTAGTAAATTACACACTTTATGTAATTACATTGTCTCGAAAAACTAATAAAATGTGACAGAGGTTGAGTAATAATACACTTGTTTACATGTATGTAACCTTGGGCTGTCTAGAATTTAATCAGCAGTCAGTGTACTACTATACATGGCAATATCGTTTATGATGTCAAATGTGACAACCCACCATTGGCTAAAACGACAAAGCGAAAGTTAACGTATTAAAAAATCTACATTGCATGAAAGGTGGTTTTGTAGCAAATTATCTACCAAAAAAGCTTTAGCTGTAATCTTGTGATAGAAGTTTATCTGCAATTCAAGTTTACGAAACAGGAATATCACCGGAAGTAGGACAAGAAGCATTATATACATCTGTTTTTGCGTGTTAGTTTGTAAATACAATATAAGCAGACATTTTGTCTTCGCTAAGGCAAGATTAAAGACACGCGCATTGATACGTACACATCCGGGTCAGTGTGAAGCGTCCTTACTTCAGAGTAACACCCGCGTAACAGAAAACAGTACCTTTTAAAATTTGATATTGATTTTCCTGAAATCTGAATGAAACGTTCACAAAACTAGTGATAACTTCAGTCAGCATCTAACAATATGTACTGGCACGAACAAAACATAATAAAAATATTTGAACACTTCTAAACACCTCAAACTGTACGGTGACGATCGTTGAACTCGATCAGTACAGGAGCACGAAAGATTTGTGAAAGTTGAACTGCATCGAAAGAACACAAACCGATGGGGAAAAGGAGAAGCGTTAAATTCCATATGGAGAAACCAATGATGATTCTATTACACGAGCAAGTCAGTGGGTAAGAGCCAAATGTTTATTATTGTAATTGACACGCTGGGGCGTCGGTATAGACATTTTTATCAAGAGTTCTTTATTTAAAGACAAATGTCAATCAGACTGCACACAAAGAAATAATATTCTTAATTTAATCCACTGACTCACTGCCCATCGAATTGCAGTATTCTTGGAAATTAGTTATGTAATACAATTGCTAAAAGAATCGTTTTAAAATAAAAAAATAAAAGCTACATGTAAACAGGCATTTGTAAATATATATCTTTTTGATTCTTTTTTTTTTTACATTTAAATCTAGCCTAGTTTTGACGTGTTGGTACTCCCTTCGTCCATACCGCTACGTAGGCGGGTTATCTTGGCATGGGTTGGATTTCCTCCTCATCCAAACAAGCTAACAACTACGCTTACCCTGTCGAGGTTTGATCGCTTGATCGCCGAGACAAGTCAGTATAAGGAAGGTATTCCATTAATTTCAGTTCCGGAATCGGCTTGTCCAGTCTAAAGTCAGGCTTCTTTATTATGTCATTTTCCGTCTGTACAGTGGCGGATTTGTTTGGCCTTAATGCATTGCACGAGATGACGTTTGTAAGTGGCAAAAGAATTTTATCCACCCGGACATGTTTTTCAACAAACATTTAACATTCATTTTAAATGTTTGGTTTTTTATATTATTCATTGATATATACGTGTATGTCACTAACCTGGCCAAGTAGCAAAGGAAGCAGAATGTAGGTCATGGACTTCGCAAACACGGTTCCCCAAATCCCCCTACATTTTTTCTTATTTTAAATGATGTATACAATACCGATCTGCTCTCTTTTAAGCTCCATGCTCCAAACTAGATTGAACAATGTTTATACTTTGTCGTACAAAATGTAAATTTTGGCTAATTCCACCAGCGTGCAATGTTGGTCCCGCGGCAAACTTCAAACACGCTAGGTTGATATTTGTTGAAAGTATTGTCCGGATGGATAACAATCGCGTCATTGTGGACAGAAAAAGACATCTTGAGGAAGCCCAACTTTAGACTCTGGGTCACAAGTAGAGTCAGGAGCTGAAATTGTTGGCATACATTCCGTTTACCGACTTCTCTTAAGCAAGCCAGCCTTGGCAGGGTAAGCGAAGTACTTAACTCGTTTGGGTGAAGGCCGTGGAATCCAGCCCATGCCAAGATAGCCCGTCTGCGTAGCGGTATGGACGACGGGAGTCGCTTAGCTTATTTAACTCAAAACTCAGCTTATTTAAATCCAGCACATGTATTGTAGACAATTATACTGCTTTCGTCGGTAACTAATAAACAACCGTTTGCCAACAGATAAAAAATAAAACATTCATCGTAAATAGCCAGTTGGACGTCCAAACAGATTTTCAGGTGCGCGATGGTGCTGGAGCCGCACCTTCAATCGGAAGACCTGCGAAAATCCGAGTATATGTTACGGAGCTATTATTTTAGATGTTATCAGAATGCGTGCAGTCGTATTTATAATAATATCGTAACTGCGAGATATAAGATCTCCCGTTTAATTCAATACGTTACGAATGTTAATCATTGAGCTTGTATATACTGAAATTCATTTCATGACAGATATAGGCAGAATTCCACCATGCAACCCTTATAATTCGCGGCTGCAGTCGGCAAGTAAAAAAAATGTTGATCTTTTCGCTTTTATTTAATGCTAACATTTTTATCACTTAAGTGCTCCAAATTTGGTGACCTACCTATTGTCTGTCATTAAGACGATTTTAACAAACAGGAAATTGACCACGATGTTAACACAGCATGACCAGTGAGAAAACACTAAGTGCATCTCAACACAGGTATACATTAAATTGGTTTGGGTGAAGGTTATCAGGTGAACATTTGACCTGAACAATTTTTATCTTCAATGTGTAAACAGCGTGATTAAAAAAATAATTGTCTTTATTTATTCAAATAAAGACAATTATTTTTTGATGTTATACGGTATAGCTCTCATATACCGTATACCGTCTTAAACTTATCAATATGTTTTTTAAAAAGTAAATATTTGTATTAATTCCGCAAGGTTAAACTGTTGTTAAGGTGGGCAATATCGATACTGTCAATGTTGATAGTATACTAGTAATTAAATTGAAAAACAATTACTGCATTGATCTGTACCATGTTGGCTTGATTATGTGAAATAGGTGTGAAAAACAAAACTACACGTAACTGGCCCTTACCTTTAACCAGCTGGTAGGTTGAAGAACAGAAGAAAGTTTACATACAGGATGTAAGTGTTGTTAACCAAGCCAAATGAGCTATGTGGGCACTCTTTTCAATTTCCGTATATTGATCTAAAAAACCAAGACGTTTCTGATTAAACTCAATAATGGCTAAAAGAGTTTGATTCAGTTTCTAGACTCAATGTAAATGTACCTCAGCTTCCTCGCGCAAAACACCTGAAATGTTTTAGTTAAATGAGTGCGCTGTAAATTACTAGAAGCGCACGGCGCCAAAACATATGACGATCAGGGAATGGTATAATTCCTTCTTTCTCTCTCAAAACAATTGTATTTACTATATTGGAATAAAAAGATTCTAAAGTGTTTTATTATTTTATTTTGCGAGGTGGTAACAAGGTTTATTTACTTGAGAAAAGCAGAAGAGAACCCCATAAAAAGTCTACAGGTTCAATGGTGACACTATAAGGTGTGTCTTTTCTGCTTATTTTCTCAACAACTAACTACTGACATGACTCTGAGTAATTGGCATCATCTTTGTTTCTATTTATATATCGTCGTTTCTCTCAACATGTCCAGTCCTTATACGCACTGGTTTCCCCCGACGATTAATGAACCCCTGATGATTTAACTAATAGTTTGTACAAATGGTGCATTCAATCGAATGTTGACGAGGATGAGAGGAAATGACGAGAAGATGGCCAACAAGTTCATTAAAAAAACATAAGCCTTCTGTGACCTTTGTCTCGTAATTGGAAGAACCGAAATTGTGCTTCAAATGTTAGGTCACAACAACTAGCATTAACCCCAATATTACATAGTCTGGTTACAGACCTTAACTAGTAATACATTGCCAGGTTACATAACTTAAATACTATATGAATACATTGCCAGGTTACATAACTTAAATACTATATGAATACATTGCCTGGTTATAAATACTATATCAATATATATATATATACTATGTCTGGTCACAGAACTTAAATACTATATGAATACATTGTATGGTTACAGAAGTTAAATACTATATGAATACATTGCCTGGTTACAGAACTTAAATACTATATGAATACATTGTCTGATCACAAAACTTAAATACTATATGAATACATTGCCAGGTTACATAACTTAAATACTATATGAATACATTGCCAGGTTACATAACTTAAATACTATATGAAT
>JAVFBX010192313.1:0-12265 GCA_034783855.1 Mopalia kennerleyi
TTGAAAAATTGCCTATCGACAAAAAATGAAGTGCTAGAATTCGGGCAGAAACCATCCGGCTGTACACTGACAATGCATTGAATCACAATTTTCAAACTTAAATTAAAGGACTTCTAATTGGAATTTTTTTATAATTGTTTCACTAAATACAGGCTAATAATGTGAATGTTTGTATTAACAAATAAAAAAAAAACAGACTAATTTGGACTTCGAAGGGGCCGACCTACCTTAAGTATAAAGAAGCTAATAAATCAGATTAATACCATTCGTCAAAAGCTCCCTGGTATTGTCTTGTTGCGTATGTAGATATGGCGTCTCTTAGTCTGAAATGATAGTTTAAAAAGTTACTTCCGTAAACTTGCATGGTTATAACAGGCTGGTAGGTTTTACTGATTCACTGTGCTGTGTATCTAGTTAACGGACAATCGAGACAGCGACTTGACCAAAACGTGCCGCATGTCATTGTTAAGTAAGATTAGCGATCTCAAAAGTACAGGGAGCTAAATTTATCTGGTTTTAATAATACTGGTAAGCTATTCCATACATATCCCTGCGCGTGATGGGAAATAGTGCTAGGAACATGTATCTTGAATGAAACAAACGATTACATGTTTAATATTTTCATCACTTCTGTTCCCCATGGAAATGCGACTGTTTCTTTTTGAAGTAAAAGCTACATGTTCATATTGTTTTTTATCATGATATATTATTGGCGGCTGTTTAACAAATGGAAATAGCAATCAAACTCTAAGCAGAGGTTATCATGTCATGTGTATGAAATTAAGATGAGATTATTTCCAAAGAGAGACGTCTCAACCCACGCGACATATTTCACTTAGCGTGGATAATGTCGATGCCAAAAAAATCGATATTAAATGTCTAACGTTTGTTGAAAACAGCAAGCAAACAGCAGTTAACGTATTTTTCAATAGCTTATTAATTCTAAACGATGGTCTCGCATGGAATTGACGGATGGCATGAGAGGATCTGACCTCTTTATCCCCTAGCCCATCGGGGTCTCCACCAAGGTCGGTGCTCTTCACGCATGGTAACGTGTAGTAATACCTTAATTTCAGGTTTTAGTCAATTCTATTTATTTCATTTATTTGCTCGAGAATGCAGATTCTTTGGCTTCTTCTATTGTATCCTGTTATATACTACTGTGCGTGGTGTGATACCAAGGAATCCCGATTTAAGTTTGGCTGAAAGCTGTTTATGTCAGTCACAGTTGTCCAAACTATTAGTGAGGCATAGAGATTTTCAAATCCAGTATAACACAATTTTGTTCATGGTAGATATGCAAGGCAATTCGTTTAGTTCTTTGTTAAAACCTTTTCTGACACGTGTGTCACTACGATACGGACAAATCCTAGTATATTAGAATCAGTTGAAGTATTATTATGTTTTGGGCACAGACTGTCTTATAATAGTGACGTATTTCGATCACCTCGCGGATATTTTTGTCATGAAAGACATCAGCTGTGAATCTATGGATAGCTTGGATAATCGATCAGATTTTGTCCAGTTGTTTTTTTTGTGTGTATACATTTTAAAATGACTTTAATCTATACAAATGGATACGCAATGGCCATAACTCAATAGTGGTGTAATTACACGAGGATCAGCATACATGGCGGTCAATTTCACAGCTGACTGTATATGGCGTATATTATCTAATAAGGGAATAACAACAATCTTAAGTAAGTAGGATTTCCTATCTTTGCATAGACAAATATCTGTAAACTATTACCATGACAACACAGTCCGACAGAAGAAGACATTGTTCTAGGACATATGTCCAAACAATCCACAATATTAAAATAGAAGGACAACAAAAGACGTTTCAGAACAAAATGGTTTTGCCCAATTAAGCCACATCGCCAGCAATGAAGCACGACATTGTCGCAAAACAAAGTCGATATATATGGCGATTAACGACCAAATGTCTGTCGGAGCTTAACCTTGAATGATCCAGCGATAGAGATTGTAAAAGTTAATCGGGTGCAACGATATCGAAATAATCCAAATATTCTGGCCATGTGTATTGCTGAGGTACATGCGTGGCGGGGTTTGGGCGATATAAGCTTTGTGTCTAACAAAACAGTATTTTCGCAGAGAAGTCTCCTTTACAATGTGAATAACGTGATCCCACACCAGCTGGTATAGGTTATTGTACGAGGTGATTGGCTTAACGACTCATTGATAAATGGATTAAGTGTGCCGAGAAAGAGGAGGAATTGACAAAAATGTGTCCGTGTCGCAAGAAACACACCAGCTGGTGTTCTGTGATGATATAAATCGTTTCGTTGAATTCTGCACATATATAAAATGGCGTTAATATTCACAAAGACATTCCCAGAAGCCCTATGAATTGACAACATATGGCACTGGCTTGTTGAAGATCTTGGCATACGGATGGTTTAATTGTCTTGAAGTGACATATGGATGAAAAAAAATGCCTCCACATTAGTCGTCACAATACAATAGCAAAATTTCAATCGGGTTTCGAATATGTTATTTGACGATACACCCATTCTAGAGAATCGAAAAATCATAATATAACGTCGATTCGGTTATATCTAAGTGTGGCAAAAATGATTGAAAACGCCTGTCAAATAGTTTCTTTACACACGTAAAATGTATAGCCTTGTTCATCAATTAGTTTTCACGATCCGTGAACCTAATTTATCATTTGGAATCCTTATCAACTTCCTCTTTTTTAATAGTATTGTCATTGTTCGCTTGATTGTTGTTCAACTATGTGAAGTAAATGTGCCTCAAAAATGTATCAGATACTTAAAGTTATTTACCTACCATCTTGCATAAGTTCATTAATACATACAGGGCTAATGTGTCCAAAGTTGTGACTTCTCAAATGGATCAGTTAACATCGTAATTAAAGAAAAAGCTTATTAGTCCAAGTAATCTTTTTGTAAGTTATGATATATCCGGTTCAGGCAAAAATAATAATAATAATAAAGTCACCGAAGAGAGATTTCGTCAGAAGGAATTATTATTAATGAGATAGAGTTGCTCAAGAAAGAATTTCACTTTCAGAGGACGCCTGTCCTTAAAAGTGAGTGGGATGTTAACCTCAGATACGGGAATAGACGAAAACGGTGTATTAACAACAGCGTCTATACATATTTCCTGCAATTCTCTCTAGACATTGTTGAATAAATGATAGGCACATGAGGAATATGACAGAAATGGTCCATAGAGAGACCTAGCTACATTCAGTCATACCATCTCTGCTAATCTACGAGTTTTGAACTAACCAAAGGCTGAAAACCTGCTAGAGTTTTGTCACAGGAAATGAATGAGTTATAACAAACGTTTTAGCAGGTGTAGATTTCTCTGTTGAAAGTTCATTTAACATAAAAGAAACTACTAAGCTAAGTAACAAATCTGAAAAAAGGAAGGGATATATAAACTCAGTCAAAAAAGAAACTTCACACTCGTTTGAATGTGGAAAAGTTTAACATACAAGAAAAGTGGTTTTAAATAATGATTAAATTCCATTTGGTCCCCATTAAGGATGGTGTACCATAGAAATCATGTTCATAACGTAACCAGTTCCACCGGAAATGATACGGAAATGTAAGATGGTAAAAATGGTAAGTTACAACTTGATGAAAGCATGTAAATAGCGCGTATGCCCTCCATGAGCGTTCACAACTGCGACGCAACGTCTCCTCTTGGATTGAATAATGCGCCTGAACACAGCTTGGGGGATGCCTCCCCATAATTGAACCAACATGGCACCTGCAAATTCTGTGGAGGATTCCTTATTTGACGGAGTCTTCTGCCCAACACATCCCATACAGGTTCTATGGGATTGCGGTCGGGAGCCTTTGAGGGCCACTCCATGACATTGATGCCAGCATTTCGAAGACAATTCGGCGTTAAATTGGCCGTATGTGGTCTGGTATTATCGTGTTGGAATGTCAGACCTGGGCCATGAGCTGCCATGAATGGCAAAATGTCTGGAATGAGCACTTGATCTCTGTATCCGGCAGCAGTTAGGTTTCCTTGAACGACAATCCTTCGGGAACGGGCAGGACCATTAAAGGCACCCCAAACCATAACACTACCGCCCCCAAAACGGTCCACTTCCTGCATACAACACGTTCACCGCGTCCCCTCCAAACTCTAACTATCGCATCAGCGAAGTGCAAAGTGAATCTGGATTCGACCCTATTCCAATCACGCGGAGTCCATCTCAGATGTCGTTGTGCCCAGAGAAGCCGTTGACATCGATGTAACTGGGTTAAAATTGGTCCATGATATGGCCGGCGTGCATTTAGTCTCTAATTCAGACAAATGTAAATCTATACCATATATATATATGTATACCTTTTTGCGCAGGCGATTACGTATGGTTTGGGCAGTCACACAATCTCTAAACAATTCATTCCTAGAGGACGTTGCAGTGAGAAATTGATTACGCAAATGACGTAAGACGATTTGTCGGTCTTCTGTATGTGTCGTCACACGTGGTCTATCCGAACAAGGTCGGTCTGCTGAGGTGCCGGTTTTTTGGAGACGTGTCCGAGGATCATTGATAGTCCGTCGACTACATCTGGTAACGTCAGTGACCGACGCTCCTGTATTCAGCATGCCAATGGCACGTTCACGTTGAATGTTTGACAGTCGTGGTATTGTAAATCAACGATAATTTACTGTAAGAATTTGTTTTCCCGAGATGTCACTATACTGTGCTAACGTGGGCTCAACTGCACGTGTCTTATCAGGAAACATGCTTTATCCTTGATGTATGCTCGCACGAACTGAATGCTTGTGCACGTCGGAGTTGCTGTGTGTCCTGATGTCTTTGACAACGCATTTACCTCTAATAATAATAATAATCTCTTGAATTAAGTTTCAAGAAAATATTTAGAAATTTATGAGTGTGAAGTTTCTTTTTTGACCGAGTATATATATTATCTACATTAAAAAGATATTTTGCTAGAGCCGAATAATAATAAAACACATGTCGATAAAAAAAGATTAGTAGCATTTACCTCGATCGAAATTCGTGGTTGTTCTACCTTGAAAATCAAAACTCAAACTCAAACTTGGCAAGCCACCAGAATCTTTGTGCAGGCAAGCATGATTTTCTTTTTAATGTAGCCAAAGAACATTGTTGTTTTTTTAAAAATTCCTGCTGATGGCTTGTCAGTATTGTTTTTATATATTTTTTTTATATATTTTAATTAATTCACCAAAAGTACGATACATATAACATTAGGTAAATTCACATAATTTGATGAGGGACTAAAGTTACGGATAACTTGTTCTATCCCCGAGGTCTATGCTATAGATAAAAGCTTGTGAATGGCGGTATTTATGGTAAATTTATCTTTGTATTTTTATATCGTATTAAACATACTTACATTTATAAACAAAAAATAAAGTTATTTCATTGTAAACTAGGCTTATAGTGCATCGAGGTATTCTTTTAATTTAGATTTAAAAACGGGAAATTGAAACGATAAATGAGATAAAAAGGAAGGTTATTCCACTCTTGAGAACATTTTACTCTCAATGTATATAAAGATAGATTTGTATGGTGATATTGTATTTCTAGATCAAAATTATGGGGCCTGATAGAGTACTGATGAATGTCTGATTGGCGAGAACAGTTGATGACTAATAGATAATAACAATCTGTGATGGAAGACTTTATAAGCAATGAGTAAACAAGAGAGATTATAAATATGATATATTGTTACAGATATCAAGTCGTTTCAGCTGGTTAAAGATGGGAGTAGAGGGCGATAATTTTTATGAAGCCGAATAGCGTTTTTCTGAAGGAGAAGTTGAGTTGTTTGTTTCGTAGGCGCATGCACATTCACGCGGCTATTCGCGCCATTGAAGCAGAAGGAAAGGTTGAAGGTGGGTTTTATAAGTATTGCCCCACAGAGCGTTAGTATAAGTTAAATACGAACATAACAATGGGGGATAAAGAAGGAGAACAACAGAAATGTTGCGTCAAACATCAACACCCTCTTTTGTCAGAGGTGCTGCTGTCCTATATAATGTAGAGCTTACCCGTGTTAATCATACTATAAAATGTACATCATCGTGATTTAAAACAATAAAACTGGCTTATTAACTTCACGGGTTAATAACTTGTCTGAAATTATTCATTACTTTGTTTTTTATGATGATCAATAGATATGTTTAAATTAAACCACGTACTAAATTATGACATCGACCTGTTTATGAACGTCTTTCACAACATGCCTAAGCTGTATGTTTAGTATCGTTAGTTCCTTAAGGTCTTGCTGGACCCCTTGGGCTCAAAATGAACCAAATTGTTTTTTTTGCTTGGATTTAAAGATTGCTATTCAAACTGTATTTTGATGAAAAGAATATTTCGAAATTATAATTACAAACAGTTACATTGGAGTCTATAATTGAGTTTTTCCATGATCATATATTTTAAACTCAAAACTTCAATTGCCTATTTCTGGCACAGTTTTAAGCAGACTTTACATTTTCCAAGGCGTATTTATAGAAAAATATTCCTGTTAGAAACTTCAAGTTTGTACCATTGTAAAGAGTGCCATGCGATCTGGTAAACGTTACCTCATTTTTTACAAGTTCGTCTTTGTTTTTTTAAAATATTTTCTGAAAGTTGTATTTTACATTTTTATATGACTTTCAAAATGGGATAGACAAAAATATCCACTGGGATCGTTCTAATCAAAATTTCAAACAATGAAGCGCCGTTTACTTGTTCAAGGACTATTCTACTTGGTCAACTAGTTTATTGAGTCTTATTGCTATTGAACTTCGAGAAAAAACCCATGAAAAATGCAGTCTATTTTTATCTGTTGAGATTTACTCATTTTGCAATATGTTTAGAAATAATAACTGGATTTTCACCACATTCACATATATGTAATCCTGAGTATTCAAGCTTTCCAAAAAGGTATACATATATAAGGTATAAATTTACATTTTTCTGAATCAGAGACTAAAACACCGGGTGTTCTGAAAATCGACCATTGGGTCCATCAAGACCTGAAAGAATTTGCAACCCAATATATCCTTCAATTAGTGAATAGCGCACTCTAGTCATTTCGCTACATCATACACATTACCATCGCACTGGCAACCGATCCATTATTGTAGTCTAGCTCCATGTGGCCATGAAGATTATTCCTAGCCACCGTTCTTATCTTAAATTAGTTAAATTCGCATCGTTCTCAAGGATATCGTTAATAAGTTCAATTAACCTTTTTATAAGTTCTGGTGTACTGGGTCAAGCTGAAAACAATTTAACGGAATAGAGAGTTCATCAGGGGAATTATGATGAATGAGATATCAGGTAGGGTCTGCTAATGAATTTCAAACAGTTTACCGGAACGAAGAGTCCATCAGAGGAATTTGATGAATGAGACCTGCGAATGAATGTCACTTTCAGAAGACGATTGACCTTTAGAGGCATGGGAAGGTAACCCAAGATACCAGAATAGACTAGTAGTGTGTATACCGTGTTAGATTAATGATATGGAACTTATGTACAATACACACTAAGACTCTTCAAGGCTAAAATCTGCCTGCTCTTGTTTTGCCATTTTTAAATGTATTTCTATATCACTTTAAAGCTTAAACTAAACATGTTATATTACTTAAAAGATACAAAGTGAATAATAAAGCCTTTTTATAAATGAATATTAGATTTGACATGTTTGCAATGATCCATAGTTTCAAAGAATGTAGGGGATGTTTTTTGAATGAGAAGAAACCGTTTTTTGGGGCACTTGAATGCATACCCAGACCATTTCGTGTTAAAATTGCATCAATAAATTCACAGTTATATAGCTATTACCATACATCCTTTAATGCATAAGCATTAGTACTTCAAGACTTCTTTTTTGTTTCTGTTCACACATTTTAATACAAAATTGCACAAAATCCTGACTTGAATGTTGAGATGTGAGACAGTTGGAATTTGTATGGTTGTTCTCACGCTAATGGCGACGAAAGCCTGCTTCTGAATGCGTCTAATGTTTTGGTTGACTTTCAGATGTGAGATTTCTAGATAAAACATGAACCCATGGGGGTTGCAACTGTACGGGTAGACGTTTGACGCTCGCTGATGAATTAGTCAGTGTTTTGTTCCCAGACCCGAATCTTTAATGTCTGATCAAGTTATCGTACAAGGAACAATGATACAAACATAACATTATACAGAACAGAAAATATTAATGATATTTATCAACGAAACAATAAGAGAAAACTGTTGGTTTTTTTGCTTCATTTTTAATTCTCTGTCAGGAACCTTAAATGCCTAAAATATCAATTTGCATGAAGAAAATAAAATGTGTGTTGAATGGGGCTGGTATATTATTTCCCATTTCATTAAAACTGTCGCCGTCTTTATACCTACATGGTTTAAGTCGACTTGGGCATAACCAGGACCACTTTTTGTAGTGATATTCGGTCAATAACTGTAAATTGTGCGTTATCATTCGACAATTTAGACCTGTTTAAATACACCGGGACTATGTAATGATATCGTTCAGGTGCAGATCAATACAATTCTTCTTAAAATTGGTTACAAATCAAATTTTCCTTAAATCCTAGATGGCGCGTGTTCAACCCAAAGTTGCAGTCTGCATTGACATCCCAGATGAGACACAATGGTTACAAAATGAAGACTTTAGACACACGCATATAATGTAAACTAATACTATAAATGTAAAATACTTAAAAACGGCATTTATCTTGCAAACAAACAAATTAATTGATTAACGAAATGAATTGCGTTTGTTGTGTGTTGTGCACAATAATCAAAACTGATACGAAGGTCTAGATTAAGGTGAGATTATCTAACGAGACATCAACCTAGCTCATCATGGAGTATATTAGTCCATGGTAGAATCTGATTCCATATGAATACTGCTTATTGAACAAATTCGTTGATCGATTTAGAAACTTTCAAATACATTACCGATTTCTACTGATAGTCTTGGAATAATCCCAGGGCATGGAAAGTAAGGTACGGCTACAGTAAAATCCTAATTTGTATATCTCTTGATTTTCTTTTCATACGGTAAATGTGTTAGTAAATACGCATGTTCAAGTTTTATCTTTTGCCCGTCCGTGGTGGCAAATGTATATCCATCCAATGGCATCTATAGACGTTCTTGTCAATGACTGGTGCACTTTCGTGGTTCAATTTTGATACAGCATCAAACTGTTATCGTATTAATATTAATTTTATCCTAAACGAGAAAGTTCGTTTATTAAACACTTTAAAGGCACACGGATTTCAAGGAATAATCTTGACATCATCAAAGAACTTTCAACAACCATACCATATTCTGTACTAATAACTTTGGAAACATTTGAAAACATTTAAACAGCAGAAAAAGGTGGGAACATTTAAAAAAAGCCCCACGAAAATAGGACAAATGTATCCGATGTGAGGTAACAGTGTTATATGAAAAGATCAGCCCTTTTTTATGTTATATTATTTAAAAACTAAACGAAACAACCTGTTATAACTTAACACTCGTCGACTACCTCTTACGTCTCTGTTTTACATTCATGAATCCTTGCCGACCACAGATTAATTTTGTTCAGAGTCGTGAAAAAACCAAATCAATTGGGAACACATTTTTCGAATCGTTTAACAGCATAGATCATTGTATTGTCGTAACGTATGGTGTTGTACAGTTGATAAAACGTTCTCTTTACTTTCTTCATTCAAATAGAATAACAAATACTCTTATAATTTCATCTAACATTCTTTTTAGCTACAAGTTAATCCGCGGAGAGGACAAACATGGGATTCTAATGGTAGAGTGAAAATAGTCAGGAAGAAAAAATACAGACGGTAAATGCATGTAAGACTTCCAATGCTGAGAAAAGAAAACATTTTCGTTTACAATTCAAAACATCGGGCTGTTGAAAATGTTTACGGCTTATATCGATGTAGCGTATGGAAAATATTTGTACAGAAAAGAGTTGTTCTCTCGAACAAATAGAATAGAGTCTCCGTTACAATGTCAATAAGGTGATCAACCTCATCTTTATGGTTTCTCTGACATTGGTTTAATTTTGGCGTTATTGACTTAGCGATTCTTGATAAACGGATTAAGTAAAGTAAGGGAGAGTAGGAATTGACAAAAATGTGTCTGGGGGACAAGTACCACGAGCAGCTGATCATCGTTATTAAATAAACCATAGCAGATGTTCTGTGACCATAGAAATCCTTCTTCCTGAATTGTGCATTTAATGAAATGGCATTAATAATAAATAACCATGATCCCTGGAGACCGATCTCAATTTGACCAACATATGACAATATAGGTTATTAATTTCGTCTTCAGGTGATACGATGGTGATTACAACGTTTAGCTGTATTCTCATTACCCCTTACGATCAACTTTAGTATGTATAACAAATATCCCATATAACTGTCGACTATACTGCTGGACATATTTCGCGCAAACTCAATTTATTCATATCGAAGAATTGTAAAACCTGCAAAATTGATTATCTCGCTGCATCATTATATGACGAGAAGCCAAAGCATACTATACGTATTTAATATGGATTTGTGCCACTTATCAGAATACTCAACCTTAACAAAAGTAAGATCATCTTGGGATGTTAGAATCCGCACCAAGACAAGTCGTACATTGTCATATGTTGTTACTGGATAAGTATTTAGCCTCATACCACTAATATATCCTTAAAAAGTCAGATATAGTGTCCATAAAAAGTAACACTGAAAATATTGACAATATACTAACCACGGGCCGGTTGCTCGAAGGCTATTCAATTTAATCTGTAATCAGATTACGTCACACCATATCGAAGGCCAATCTCTTATACACTGTGAGCGATTTAACCAAGTGTTAGCAGCAACTAGACCTTCGAGCACCAGTCCCCAGGGCAAGGCACAGATGCAATCCCTTTCTACGCCGATCCACGTCGCCTAACGTGAAGCCTTTTGTTAAAATGTTTTATTTATTTGTATTTCAATAAAAGCTGTACATAGTGGACCACATATTTTTTAACGACGAAGACATATCATTATACAAACATTTAGTCCATTCTTAATGCAACTTAATTTGGTCCAGGAAAACAATTACACGGGGTAACAATCAACGATTCCGTCAACAACAGCGTTTTATATCCAGTTACTTCTGTGAGCATACCTTTGAAGTCACGTTGTCTTGCAAACACTCATTCTAAAAAGATAATAAATACGGTAAATGCATGGAAGACTGCCAACGTTTATTGTGTGACAAGAAAACATAGCCGTACAAAGGTTTACAAACTCGGCCGTTGAAAATGTTTATAGCTTATGTTTCTTTGGTTATTGCTTAGTTGAGTGGAGCTATAGACTTCCGATTCCACGATAAATGGATTAAGCGTATTAACAGTGAAAAGGGATACAGTGGTGTTTCGGTGACAAGAAAATCAGCTGCTGGTGTTTGGTATTCAATAAACCACATCAGGTGTTCCATGAAGATATAATTCCTTTTATCTGAATTGTGCTCACAATACAATATCATCAATAATACATTCCTAAGATCCTTGGAGACAGATACTCAATTTGGACAACATATGACACTATTAAATTATTGATTCATATCGTCTCCAGGTGGCACAATGATGAATAAAATGTATAGTCCTATGTTCATTAACTTTACAAGACACATAAGCACAACAAATGTCCTATAACAATGCTATATTTTCACAATATTCCCATAGATGAATGTACTCATCCGTTTATATTACACTAATCAACAGTTCAACAAAGGTATGTTATCCGGATTTAATATTGTTCTGTGTTTATCCTCCGGGTGTTATTTAGGAATCCCAAGCTTTATTATTAAATCGTTTGCCACTTATATCTGTACAAATTACATCAAAGCTGGTCCAAACATATTTGACACAACTATACCACATAAAACATCGATAATTTTCCTAAGTTCCAAATCGATTGACATTAAGCTATAAATAAATACTTGGTTTGTGTAACTAATCACGTGATTTTCCGCACGAGTGATAATAACCCATATCGATCCTCCAAACACTGCACATGGAATGTTGACACAAGTATCACAAAAAAATATGCGATGCCCAAGGGTACCAACATACCATCCCGGACCTTCAATGTCCAAAGCGTGCCGTACCGACTCTTTTAAAGCTTTTCCTTGGCAACCGTGTTTTTCAACCGTGACAAATTCCACATTACCAGAAGGAGCACGTTCCATTTCTACGTCTTATT
>JAVFBX010192313.1:12365-23934 GCA_034783855.1 Mopalia kennerleyi
TTTCAGACGACGACTGACCTTCAGAGACACTGGGATGGTAAGCTAAGAAACCTGAATAGATGAGCACAGTGTATGTACAGCCGTGTCTGTCCCTGGTCAGTACATATTTGTTCTCAGTCAGTAGACATATATATAGATTTAGGGTATGTGTCAGGAACAAGGTCGAAAATTCCCCAAGGACGACAGGCTAAATTCACTCATATATAATGTCACAGCCTAGGCACCTATTTCAACTGACCAAGTATCTGTAAACCGTGGAACCGTTTACTAGTACAACCGTAGCTGATCGATATGTCACTACATCTAGCTGGCATCAAACATTATTTAACAAATTGCAGTTAAGATTGAAATAACAAATATTGTTAGAGAGACTGGGCCTTCAATGTTCATTTGCATCGTTCGGTTACACAGTATACCCAGGAGTTCAGACTTGTAATTTAAGATACCAGAAGACGCAGTACGGTCGTCTCGCCTATTGTTAAGCTATCAGCGACGAGAACCTGCTTATGGATGCGTCTAACGTTTTGGCCATCAGACTAACAAATATCAGAATTCTAGATTAAAGATAAAGCTGTGAAGATAGCAGCTGTAAGGTCAGACCTTTGACGCCCGCTGATGAATTGGTCTGCATTTTATCTCACTTCCGATTCTCCGGGAAGCCTGAGCAAAATTTCTTAGAAGGGAAAGTACCTATTTGTAAATACATCATAAAATTCGATTACAATACTTACTAAATAGAGTATGTTTTAAGCAATAAGAAAATAATCAATCAAGAAATCAAGCAAAGATACTTTCTTCGCATAGAATAATATAGGCCGTTCGATCTATCCAGATATCCAGTATACTACTTGAGAACACACAAACATGACAGGCAACTTCAGCACTGCATATATTAACAGAGTATATTTGCGAAAACAACAGTATATTCTTAAGCTGTTTACATTAGGAAAATGCATGCAGATCATCCTCATGACAAACAAATAAATGTGATTTAAGAATTTGTTGGACGAACATCAGAATGCCCGGTTGTAGAACATGTTTTTAGATATTTCCATCAGAGTTTATAACCCCTTAAACCCTGAAGACAGCTATTTGAGTGATACCAGAGAGAATAAAAACCGTTTGTTATCAAGGTCAAAATACGGGTTAACCGTTATCGTGTTAGCATAGTCAGAACACATATGTTCTATGATGTCTATCGAAGCTAAAAGCGAATAAAATCTATAATAAATAGATCGACAAAATGTTTCTTACCAGCTACAACATTTCAAATTACAGTTATAAAGTTTTTGTTATTCTGCACAAATGATAAAGAATCTGTTTTACAATAGTCAAAACAATAGTCAACATTTCATCAGCATCTTACATGTAACAAGTGAAACAAGACTGTTAATCAGTATTCTAATTTTGAGACAATTGCCTCCTCTCTTTCCGTTTTAACACACATTATTCAATATTAACGGCACCGTATTTTCGTTCAGGAACTTTGGTTGGTAAAAAGGATTTAACCGGAAGCACATAAGGTCTCTTCAACGAAATTTGCTATTGCCTGCTTGGGTGTTAATGATACCTTTGGATTGAAATACCGTTTAGTTGTATATTTTTATTTAAAATCTCAATATCTCTTTAGATACCTCACAGGAAGACGAAAATACAATACTAAGACAATAAAAACAAATAGACAGGAAGTATAAAGTCAGATGTTTAAAGCATAGAAGACTGTAAATTTTTCTTGTATTAGCAGAAAACGTTTGCTCAGCTGAAAAGGCTTAATACGTGTAGAGAAGTGTATACTTGACTGACAGCTCTGTCCAGTTATAATGTCAAACATCAACTACATTGTTCCTAAGGGCTTTGGGTAATCGAGTGGAGTTATTGACTTGGCGGTATCAAGATAAATGCATTAAGTCCAAAAAGAGTGAGTAGGAATTGACAAAAATGTGTCTGGGTGACAAGAAACAAGAGCAGCTGATCCTCGTTATTTAATAAACCATAGCAGGTGTTCAGTGACTATAGAAATGCTTCTTCCTGAATGGTGCACATCATGAAATATCATTAATATTAAATCCACAGGAGCATTATAGACTGATTCTTAATTTGGACAACAAGAGATACTATTTTGTCGTTGATGTATTTTAGCTTTAGGTGGCACAATCTTGAATGAAACACATTGCCGTATTTTCATTAGTCTTGCAAGAAGCTTATGTTCAACAAATTACCCGCATCTCTGTGGAGTAAATCACTTTATACGGCATACATGTCACAATATCAATCGATTCATCTCAACAAATTATCCTGAATCCCTAAATTGTGTCCAATAGATTCATTCGACGCGTACATGACTGAACAAAATGTCAATCTATGATTCCTAATTTAATATGGCATTGCTGGGATGATAAGGAATCTAAACTTTTATGGGTGTATGCTTACAATATGCTTTTTGAAATCCCGGACAATTATCAAAAGAATCGTATATCACTAAACATTATCAATTGCTAACATTCAGCGTCACGTAGGACAGACACGTTAAAATTACTTTAAAGCACATCCATGTGCATCAGAAATATAGCCTCAAATCACATCAGATATTTATCGAATCACCCAAATAAATAAACAGCAATCATTAAATAAATACATAGGTCGCTTAATGAAGCATGTGACACTAAGCTGATTTTTTGCACGAATGAGAATAGCCTCTATAAAAGCATTTTCATCAATTGGCGTCTTCTAGTTAGTCGAGTCAGCCAGACACCTTAGCAGGACTGATGCATAGAGGATAATCTGAACGACGTTCCTTGTCTTGTAGCTGTGATGCTAAACATCCGGAATAATTTAAGCATTATAATAGGCATGCTCTGGCAGATAATCTTAATTGGCTCTGTTGTCAATCATTATTTTGAGTTTCGAAATTTCGTTTAGAAGATACTTCGACATCTATCAGAAGAAAAAATCTATTTATTATAGGAAAGGTAGGGGCGCATTTATTGTTTGTTTGTTTTGAATGGGGTTTAACATCGTACTCAAGGGTATTTTACTTATATGACGACGGATTGTCCACTTCACATTGTTCCTTGTGTAACTACATAGGAAAACCACCCCTGCGATTGTCGAAGCCACATCTTGTGACTCACTCTTATACCTGAGGTCGACAGGCGGTCTCGATCCCTTGAACGGTACCGAAGTAGGATTAGTAAGCGCACTCGCTTTCAACTAGGTCGCGGGCCGGGTGCATTTTAAGGTGACATTTAACAAATCTGATGTCCTTGTATCTGGTAGATTACATGACATGGCATTGAATCGAATTGAAGCCAACTGCTCAGACTGACTAAGAGAAACTAGCATATGAAATATATGATCACACTGAAAAACTATATACGGGTACATACCCATACTGTCAACAACAATTGACCATAGATGGAAAGATACTATTCCTCCAATTCTTGGAAAAGACAACATGGCTACTGTTAGTATATCAAGTGAAAAGATTATTTTTCCGATACTTCACACTAAATAATTGTACAAACCTTATAAATCAAGGTGAAAATGGAAGTGTTCAAGACAAGTATGCGCATGCGCGTAATGTCGTTCAAATCTTTCAAACTCAATAGGCACTTCTCTTCTTGCCTTGTGATTTTATTCCATACGGCATAGTAATATTTCACCTTTATACTACAGACACAACCCCAGGAACATCAACCGATCCATTATTTTTGTCTCGCTCCATGTGGCCATGAATTTTATACCTATCTTATCTCAAATTAGCTCGATTCATATCGTTCTCGCGGAAGAAATCGGCAATTAACCTTTCTATTAAATCTGGTTCTTCAATTCAAGCTTAAAACAATTTCACGGAACGGAGAGTTCATCAGCGGAATAATGATGAATGAGATATCAGGGTGGTTCTAGAAATGAATTTCACTTTCAGACGACGACTGACCTTTACAGATCCTGGGATGGTAACCTTAGATACCCGGATAGATGAGCACAGTGTATGTACAGCCGTGTCTGTCCCTGGTCAGTACATATTTGTTCTCAGTCTCTAGACATGTATAGATTGATAGTACGTGTCAGGAACAAGACAGACAAATTTCCCAAGGACGCCAGGCTATATTCATTCTTATAATGTCCAAGTTTAGTCACCTAAACTCACCAAAGGCCTTGAAAAAAGAGTGTCTTTTATATAAAAAATATCAGAGATTCCTGTTACCTGTTTAAGAATTTTATAATTTAATTCATAAAATATATATCTACTTGTATGTATTCATCGATGGGTAGGACCAGGCTTCATCTGTAATGTTATATGGGTGGAATGTCTTGTAACAGTCTGGCAGGTTGAGCAATTGTCCGGTTTTTAAGTCAAGGAAGCCATATGTTTTATACGCCATGGATAGCAAGGGAAAGCCATCATCTCTCTTGGTGTATCTGTCCTGCCAAAGACATCTTGTGCAGGAATTGTAATAGAAGATCAACTTAAGCTACCAAAGAAGTATATACACCGTTAGTCAGTTATGTATAACAGCACTATTGCGACCACGCAGATGATATCGGCAAATTTCAGCACATAATATTTGTTTCGTTCAGAGAATGTCTGCTTTGAACGTTGATATTCGCAAAACAGTTTGCTCCCCAAAAAGAAAACGTGCTAAACTCGAGGTGGAAATGATTGATAAACTGTGAGAGTCGTCACATAACACAGGTCATATGATCTCTCTAAGGGGTTAAAGTGAATAAATATGTAACAAATACAAAGACATTCTTGTTAAAATCTACATCATTGTTTATAAGAGGAAAGTTTTATTTATGCACAACAGAAAATTAATCTGTGTTACGTTAGTTAAAACATAAGAAGACAGTTTTATAAGCCGTTTATATGTAACTCGTGACAGAAGATTTTATCGTTGTTAATTGATAGTCGCATTTTGACAAGTCCACTTCGAAGGCTGTGGTTTTACACAGCAGTGTACATGTGAACTGCATCGTTATTTCGTTCCGGGGCTTTGATTGATAAAAACATTCAACTGGAAGCAGATTTGAATCTACAAACAATATTATTAATACAATGTCAATATTAAACGTAACCAAACATCCGATGCATTGTTCCTATGGGCATTGAGTAATTGGGTGGAGTTATTGACTTGGCGACTTCAAGATTAATCTACTAGCATTAAGTCCAGAAAGAGTGGGTAGGAATTGATAAAAATGTGTCTGGGTGACAAGAAACACTAGCAGCTGATCTTCATTATAAAAAAACCCCACAGCAGGTGATCTCTGAACATAGAAATCCTTCTTCCTGGATGGTGCACATCATAAAATATCATTAATAAAATATCCACTGGAGAAAAGAGACGTATGCTGAATTCGGGCAACAGGAGATACTATTTCGTCGTTGGTGAATTTTGACTTTCCGTGCTACAATGTTAAATCAAACACATTGCCGTATTTTCATTAGTCTTGCAAGAGGCTTATGCTCGGCAAATTCTCGTACGTCTGTTGAATAAATGAAGCATGTGACACTGAGCTGATTGTTTTTGCACCAATGAGAATAGCCTCCATAAACCATAGAAACAGTATTCAGCAGTTGGCGTCTGCTAGTTAGTACAGTCAGCCAGACACCTTAACAGGATAGATGCATTATGGATAATATAAACTACGTTCTCCGTTCAGAAGTTCTCTGCCTTGAAGCTGTTGATGCTTAACATCCGGAAAAAATTTCACAATATGTTAAGCATAAACTATCGATAGACAATCTCAATTGGCTCTGAAATTGATAATCCCTTTGGTCCTCACAGATTTCGTTTAGACTATAGGCCTTCTTAATCTACCACATCTATCAGAAGAAAACACAATTTAGTACAGATAGAGTTGTATTTAATGGTGACATAAAAAAAATGGGTAAATCTTTGTATCTCGTCTTACTAGATCGCTGGCCATGACATTGGAGGCAACTGCAGACTGGCTCAGAGAAACTAGCATATAAAATATATGATAACGCTGGAAAGCTGTCCATTAATGATATTAACACCATGTGCTGCGTAGATTGGCGGTGCACCCATCAGTACATTGTACATACACACTGTCAAAACATATCAGGTTTCCACAGTTTGGAATATAATATTCCTCCAATGCTAGGAAAAGACACTTTCAGACGACGACTGACCTTTAGAGACACTGGGACGGTAACCTAAGATACCCGGATAGATGAGCACAGTGTATGTACAGCCGTGTCTGTCCCTGGTCAGTACATATTTGTTCTCAGTCTCTAGACATGTATAGATTGATAATACGTGTCGGGACCAAGGCAGACAAATTCCCCACGGACGCCAGGCTACATTCATTCATATAATGTCCAAGTATAGTAACCGTTTTCAACTAACCCTGGCCATTGAATCAGAGGGTATTTAAGCGGCGCCTGCAAGAGGTTGGAATAAAGTGTTTCGAGTTAGATATTAAATGGAAAATATCAGAAAGATTCCTTGTTGCAGTTTTCCGTAATTTTAAACGTAAATGTGTGTTTTTATCATTTCAATAGAATTTGCCACCCAAAAAACAGTTTACATTATCTCTAATTGGTTAGTATACCTTCCTCTTAGCAAAGTTAGTGCTTGGCATTGACACAAATTAACGGCTTTCTCTATTATGGACTCACTGTTTGAATAGTGTTGTTGTTGTTGTTGTTATATAAATACAATGTTTGACGTTTGAAATTTCTTGCCAGTGCAAAGCACGTTCTGTGATAATCGATAGATACTTTCACTATCAAGTCTAGCTATGACTTCGCTATTAACCTTTTATGCATTTATAATTTGTGTCATTGACCTTTCTACTCCCTGTAAGAAAGGTGATCTCAGAAGAATCGTCGGGTTTTTACTCTAATATAGCTACAAATTGCATATACTTATTTTGGCATTTAAAATGGCAAAGTTCTTTATAAGTAACATATCGTTTTTTTCTATTGTGGGATGTCGTATTGTATCTGAGCAAGATGTTCGGAACAATTGCATTGATCAACGGTTTTTATTCTCTGTGTAATGGTTGACATGTCTTTTATCCTTCAGTCAGTTGACGTAGAGTTAAATTACATGGATAACTCAACATGTAGATATATTTAAATAAACCATTCAATACAAATTGCAATAGATAGTGATACCTTTAGTGGATAGACTTATCCTGTAAGATTTTCTGAATATGTATCTGTTACAAGTACTGAAAAGTCGATTCACTTGCCTTTAAGCCATTAGCGACGAGAAACTGTTTATGGATTCGTCTAACGTTTTGGTGATCAGACTTACAAATATCAGAATTCTAGATTTAAGATAAAGCTGTGAAGATAGCAGCTATACGGCCAGACCTTGACGCTGGCTGATGACTTGATTTGCATTTTGTCTCACATTTAATTGTCTGGAGAATCAAGACTAAATAGAATGTGTACATCAAATTAATTCTCGCGACGAAATTCTTTAACGATGCCACTTTTTCCACGGATAAAGCTAAAATCAAGTATGGAATCCCTAGCGTTTATTGAACAAATATGTTTATCAATGCAGCACACATCATTTCCAATAGATAATCAATTGCAAACGATGGCCCTTTCGGATTGACGGTTAGTCTGCAAAGATCTGACCTATGTGTTGATCTAGAAGGTCATCTTGGTTTCTACCAAGGTTAGTACACTTAACGAATTGTAACGTATGGTAATGCCATATTTTGCGATTTATTACGGATTGTTTTTGTCTATACTACCGTCTTTAATGAAGCAGTTGCTCAATGTTACCAGGAGCTTTTGCGATGGAGTGGAATAGAGGGTGTGGTCTCGGGTGTATGCTTCCTATCCACATACCCCACTGTCCTCTTCCCTGTCGCAGGTTCGATTCCCACGGAGTGTTGTGGGTTGGTATGCCAGTAGTCATCAAGCGGTCATTGCTTTAAGAATGCACTCCGTTTTGGAATTAAACCTGTTGGTCGAACATCGCATGAATGATTTCCCAAAAAACGGTTCTGGTAGTTTGAGCAATGTTCTGGTATTTATGTCAAGTATGCCATCTAGTTTTGTATTCTAAGGATAGCTAAAGCAATCGATCATCTCTGTTGGTGTGTCTTTCATATCAAAGATATTTTGTGCAGGAATTTTACCGATGGATAGTGATACAAGCTCATGGTGTTCAGGAACAGAAGTATATAGGACGCTAGGTCAATTCTGCATAGCAATTTCAGCTCAGCATATTTGCATATTTTGGTGACAAGAAACAGGAGTAGCTGATCTTCATTATTAAATATACTTCAGCAGGTGTTCTGTGGCCATGGAAATCATTCTTCCTGAATGGTGCACACAATGAAACGCCATTAATATTAAATCCACTGAAGAATTAAAGACTGATTCTCAATTTGGACAACAGGAAATACTATTTCGTAGTTGGTGTATTTTAGCTTTAGGTAGCACAATCTCGTCTTAAACGTAAAGTCGTATTTTCATTAGTCTTGCAAAAAGCTTATGCCCAACAAATTACCCGTATGTCTGTGGAACTAATCGTTTTATACGACATACGTGCCACAATATCAATCGATACATCCCCACAGATAACTCCGAAGCCACAAAAGCTTCTCCAATACATTCCTTCGACGCGTATAAGACTTAACAAATAGTCAATTCATGATTCCTAATTTAACATAGCGTTGCTGGGATGGTTACAGATCTGTACCTTAAATGATGTAAGTGCTCACCATACACATTTTGGCATATGGTGCCTTTTTGGAATCGCGGAGCAGTTATCAAAATAATCGTATATCAGTATACATCATCGATTGATAACATATAACGCCATGTTCGTCATATAGATTAAAATACTGTAAAGCACATCCAAACATCTGTAACACAGATATACACTTACCTCACATTAGATACTGATCGAATAACCAAGACGATTCTCTGTAAGATTAACACAAATCTATAAATACATAAATAAATGCTTAGTTCGCGTAACCATGTGGCACAGGGCTGGTTCATCCACGAATGACAATATCCCCTAAACCAAAGGAACACTTTTTCAGTTGTTGTCTACTAGTTAGTAGAGCCTTTTGCAATCCGGATCAGTTATAACTATAACCGTAAATGACAGTGCATTATCGATTGATAACGTTTAACGCCACTTTGTTCATCTACGTTAAAAATATTTTGAAGCACACCCAAACATATGAAAAAAATTATACATTCCCGTCAAGTTTTCACCGAATAAGAAATTCGTTTCCCAAAATATTAAACAATACTCAGTTCGCCTAATCATGTTGCACGTAGCAGATTTTCAGCACGAATGACTAGCCACTGTACACCGTAGAAACATTTTATATCTGTTGGCGTCTACTATTAAGTAGCGTCAGTCAAACACCTTTACACGATAGCTACAGTGTGGATAACACGGCTGATTTCTATCAGACTAACGTCAGCTGTTCATACGTTCAATGTCTTGAAACTGGAATGCTTAAACTGCCGAACAATTAACATAACAATTATACGCAATAAAAAAAGGAATGAACAATCAGCAGACAATTTTGATGCGCTCTGATATTATTAATTTTTGGTATTTCTAAACTTCGTTTAGAATATTCCTTCACATCTTAGTATATGTATGGATGTATTTCAAATCCTTGTCTCCAGTTACTTACAGGACTATGGCTTTGTAGGAAACTCTTCTGTCTCAGACTGACTCACGAGAAACGTTTGTAACGTCGCTTAGTGTAATAAAAACTTTGGCTTTGGAGATTTGTTTGGCACTAGGTTCCAACAGTAGCTCCAAAACTAATGAACATTTTCGCTAGGCAAAAAAAATCTGTGTGTGGTGCGGTTGTGCGTCTCAGACCCCCCTTCCCCAAGACCTTACTCCCAAAATGACTTTTTCGGGATTCATATATTCAATACCATCAAAACACAACTCTTGTATTCGATTTTTTAAATTTCGACCGAGGTTTACAATGATATCCTCCTGCATATACGTAAAATAAGGCAACGGAACATATGTGTTGTTTTTGTAGCGGATTTGTTTTTCATTTCTGTTAAGGACCGTCTAAAGTATGATCAGAGGTATAACGGTTTCTTTACTACACGTCGGTAGGCGCAGAAGGTCAAAGTAAACCCCAACCCACCTCACCCGCAATTCCTCCAGACAAAAATTGTAGAACTTGTTATGGCCTCTTTACATTTTCAAAATATCATTTCATGTGCGTGAGTGTTGTAGCTGCTATATCCCACTTCAATTTCACCGTCTTTTTCAAAACCTGTAATTTCAAAGTGATGCAACGAATAAACTGCATTGAATTTCTAAATTGTTCTGGAGGGCACTTTGTAGACGATGTAATTGAGGTCTTTACATACAACTTCACTACAGTCTATAACATTACAAAATTCAAACTGATGTGTTTTCGTTTCAAGTCCGAGTTTTATTACACTTAGCGGTGCTTCTGTACACAAGCAGCACTTTATAGTGTAATCCTTTTTATTTATTACACTAAGCGTTGCAATAGGTAACATAAGGTGTGAATGGAAGTGTCCGCAAGATGTCTCGCGTAGGCGCTCAATGTCGTTCAAATCTTTGAAACTCAATAAGCGCTTCTATGCTCGCAATGTGATTTTGTTTTATAACGTCAAGCAGTATTTCATCTTTCTACCACCGAGACTTACACCCCCAGAGACATCAACCTATCTCTTCTTCTGTAGTCTTGTTCCATGTGGCCATGGAGATTATACCTAGCCAATAATCTTATTTCGAATGAGTTCAATTCACATCGTTCTTAAATAAATTGATATTACATAAGTGTAATTAACCTTTGTTTAAAATCTGGTACTATATTCAAGCTTATAACAATTTCACGGAACGGAGCGTTCATCAGAGGAATTACGATGAATGAGATATCAGGGTGGTTCTAGAAATGAGTTTAACTTTCAGACGACGACTGACCTTAAGAGACCATGGGATGGTAACCTCAGATGTCCGAATAGATGAGCACAGTGTATGTACAGCCGTGTCTGTCCCTGGTCAGTACATATTTGTTCCCATTTTATAGACATGTATAGATTGATGATACGTGTCAGGAACAAGACAGACAAATCCCGCAGAGACACCAGGCTTCATTCAATCATAGTGTGCCAGCTTATTCACATATTTTAACTTTATAAAAACGTATGTTTAAGCCGAGCATGAGAGAGGATAGAGGATAAAATATATGTCGATGGCTTTGTCATAGAAATTTAGCTTAGTCGGAAAATACCAGACAAATTCCTAGTCGCATATCGAAAAAAATCTTATGTTAACAAGATGAAAATAAAGGTGACGCCTAAGGTCGTTCAATTCTGTCAAACTCAATAGGCGCTTATATTCTTTTGCATAGCTATTCTTGTTCTATAACGTCAAGCAATATTTTCACTTTATACTACAGACACTTTACAACACATGAACATCAACCGTTTCGTTATTGTAGTCTCGCTTCATGTCGCCATGGAGATTATACCTAGCCAATAATCTTATATCAAATTAGTTCAATTCACATCGTTCTGAAGGAAATCAGTATCAAGTGTAATTAA
>JAVFBX010192314.1:0-13292 GCA_034783855.1 Mopalia kennerleyi
TGTCTTGGTAGTGGATAACTAGCCAATGCCATACTGTCTTGGTAGTGGATAACTAGCCAATGCCATACTGTCTTGGTGGTGGATAACTAGCCAATTTCATACTGTCTTGGTGGTGGATAAGCAGCCAATGCCATACTGTCTTGGTGGTGGATAACTAGCCAATGGCATACTGTCTTGGTAGTGGATAACTAGCCAATGCCATACTGTCTTGGTAGTGGATTACTAGCCAATGCCATACTGTCTTGGTGGTGGATAACTAGCCAATGCCATACTGTCATGGTAGTGGATAACTAGCCAATGCCATACTGTGTTGGTGGTGGATAACTAGCCAATGCCATACTGTCTTGGTAGTGGATAACTAACCAATGCCATACTGTCATGGTAGTGGATAACTAGCCAATTTCATACTGTCTTGGTGGTGGATAACTAACCAATGTCATACTGTCTTGGTAGTGGATAACTAGCCAATGTCATACTGTCTTGGTAGTGGATAATTAGCCAATGTCATACTGCCATGGTAGTGGATAACTAGCCAATGACACACTGTCTTGGTGGTGGGTAACTAGCCCATGTAAAAATCTCGTCTTATGCATTTTAACCCTAGTAATGGGAAAATGATCTTCTCAGATTCACTTGAATTGTTTGTATACCTAGTATTCAAGTAGTCAAACTGTTGATTGATTGATCAATTGGTGTTTAAGGTTATTTCACTAATGTAACAGCGGTGTATTCCAACAATAGTTGACACTAGGACATAGGCCTACATAAAATATGTGGTATTTTGATACTGTTGGGAAATTAATCTCCCTTCAAAACTGGCCCTCTGGCTAAAGACAGCTTGTTTAAAAAGAAGCCATGCTGTCTTAACTTAGCACTGGAGTTAAATTAACTTTTTAAAATTATGGAAACGCTTCCCACCTTGGTTGTGCAGTTGTCAATTATTGTTGGAATACACCGCTTTCATTTAAGTGGAATACCATTAAGCACGGCATAAAACACCAATCAATCAACCAATCAATCCTTCAGAACTGCCCTTAGCCAGAGGACCTGGTCAAAACATCTTTACTTGAGCTTTGATAAGTTAGCGGAGACGTTTGCTATATTAACTGTCAACACCATCCACAGTGACATCTTCGACCTTAGGTTATAAACATGGAGTTCTTACAAGAATGAAGAGTATTCTGCTATTTGTATTTGTTGGCCACACTCTGTCAAAACTGGCATGGGCTAATCAAGAGGATTCTCTTTCTTTAATGGAATGCAAATATATCATGAATAAATAATAAACTACTTTTAAAGGGTAAATTTGACTCACCATCAAACTGTCTGTGGATAATCCCATTGCCATCCACATGTTATCATAAAGGGTAGTCATGAAAGCCACTTCGAATAGAACTTCGTTTGTGTCGAGAATTTCCCATGAAATGCCTGTTCCACAATAATTCCCATGACAGTCAAACAGGCACCCTTTACTCCTTCCACATTCCGTGTCCTGCTGTAAGCCCTGTTCCTGAAACCGTGCCAACAATAATCAGTTAATAACAGCTTGCCAAGATAGGCATGCAGTGCCAAATACGGTTTTACAAATACATCGAACTATCGATTAGACGCAGTAAACTCTCTTGTAATAGTGAACTACAGATAGTTGTTTTCTTCTTAAAATTATAGCAATAGCTACTTCCGTAAAAGTGAACTTATATAGTTTTCACTTTCAATTTGTCGAAATGAATGCTGCAACAATAGTGAACTTTCTTCAATTATTCGTTTGTCTCGGTGCTTAATTGACAAATACTATTTAAATGATGCTATTTTCTTATGTAAATATGAAGCTGGATCCTTGGATTGATTTCGAGAGAAATGATGCTGTTGATGTATATGCGAAACAGCGGTGGCCCACGAACATATGCCTATGGCACGCCACATGTCATTGCAGCCAGTTGAGCTTTAACTTATCGATACAAGGTGTGTCCTGACGCTAAACGCTATTCCACACCTTGTAAAGGTTGGGCCATATTTCTAGTGAAACAAGGACGAGTTATCCCTCCTGATTAGAGTAATCGGTTCTATGAAGTACATTAATCATTCATTTAACAAAGTAAGGAAAGATCTCACACTTTGCCGCGATGTGAACAACCGTATGTATTCTTCTCGTTGAAATTTCAATAAGCGCATTGCAA
This sequence comes from Mopalia kennerleyi, assembly GCA_034783855.1. Lineage (NCBI taxonomy): Eukaryota > Metazoa > Mollusca > Polyplacophora > Chitonida > Mopaliidae > Mopalia > Mopalia kennerleyi. The sequence goes on from JAVFBX010192314.1 coordinate 2,178, forward strand.
ATAGAAAGTCAGGCTTTTGTTCTATGATGTTCGCCGATTGCGTTGACTGCACATTTCTTAACGGGTACTGCATATCTTACGCCCATTGAGTAAAATAACCAGTCAGTGAGTATCTGGTAGAAAACACCGCCAAGATAATAAAAAAAAACAAGCAGAGGACTCAAAACATGCGTATCCCCCCCTCTCCCCCCCCCCCACACACACACACACACACAACCTCGGAGATCAGACATTCAATTTCTAAGCATATGTACCAAACATTTGCAGCATGATTGTTTTACTAGCATTGAAGTGGTTGTTTAGCCAGTATAACAAATGATTTTAGGAATCCTTCGATCTTTTAACGGACACTGTTATGCCACATTAGCATTACTAATATGGGTTTGCACATAAGTTATGTAACCAGTGATGCTGATGGGGTTTTGCAAAACAGTTATTTCGTCCAATGTGTTATTTGTACAACTGCGAAATACATAATCGACGCTTAAAATAAAATCAATGCGAGCAATGTGAAATATAAAAGTTTGGCATATAATAGAAAAGGTAAAACACGTGTAATATAAATTGACGAAAATTTCACTCCCCACCAACTATAAAACGGCATAAAGGACTACAATATACGTGTATCTTTGATTGATTATATTATTGAGGGTTAAATGATGAGTATATCTTCACCAAATGCAGGCAAACGCTAGGTAAAATAATTAGAGGGATCGTTTTTGAAGTCGGAACAGTAGGAATTCGTATAGTATTTTCTTCCAGCCCTTAGAGCGTTTTGCAGGAGAACAATAATAGTCTTACGTGAAAAGACTTTTGCTAGTATATCAGTAATAATCGGGAAAAAATTGAAAACCGACCGTATGGCACAAAAGAAAGAGATATATATGTGCACAACAAATAACAACAACGAATATATTAAACAATACACGCAAATGGGGGCAATTCTATGCATATACAGCTTTTAGCTACAAACTGTTTTGTAGTATAATGAGTTATCTAATATAATATTGCTATACAACAAAACAATGGTAACACAAGTAATATACACATGCATTGTATATATTTTGAACAAATAAAGAGACAAAAAATGTCTGCAGGCATATGATGGAAGTGACATATGAAAATGATGGGTAAACTTTCATGGCGGAAATAAAAATACATTACAAGAAAATAACCATACCCTCATAGACGTAGTTCGCGGCATCATATATGTCGTGCTCATGTCTGGCATCATAGTTGCTGATACTCCACAATTTGATGGAGTCGGGTACATGTTTTGTCCTGGTTTGACGGATGTAGATACACTCGTGTCTCTTACGGGGTAGGAGTTAACTTTTACCCAAAATTTGGAATGCTCTTCCACAAAAGTTGCCCTTTAAACAAAATAGTATATCCTGATGTAAACGTTGGTGTTTTGGCATTTTGGCATCTCTTCATTTTCATGTCCAAAAATGACATAAACGGCCAAATAATAGCATGAATTGTGAAACTGTCATTAATTACCAATATGAATTCCGGGGTCCTAATTTTTCACAAATATATTTTATTATTCAAAGATCTCGCGCCTTTGATAAAGAGGAAATTGACCTTTAATAATTGATGCAAGACATTACCATGCGATCAAATTTCTTTGTGATATAAGGCAAATAGACTTGGATTTATCTTTCTAGGGACCCAGCCCAGAGGCCAGTTGTTCAAGACTATATTTACTTTAAACCATTTGTGTACAGCATGATGTCGTATGAGAATTTAATCTTAAATTGTCTATCATGTAGCCCAAGACAAGGATCAAAGTTATAGAAATCCTAGCATATATACCCAAGAGGGTATTTTGGCCCACTTGAATTGCCTCAGGAGTCCCATCTTCCCGAGGCAAGGCGGAAAAGAAGATCGTCGCATTGAACATCTCTCCCTTTCTTACTTTAACTCCAAATGCGATAAAACCTGAGTTAGCTAGACCACGGCTACTTTCGGATGACCTCTCTGTACGCTACCCAATCAGATGGGGGCTTTTTTAAAATAAGAAAGAGACAGTCTAAACACAGGATGACAAGTAGGCTATTTTTGTAACATACATGCAAGATATTAGTACCATTAACGAGTCCTGGTGTCATCATGCACAGACATGTCAATTGCCCGTGGCGCCAAGCTTGTTTGTTTGATGTGTAAACGCCCTTTTGATTAGCCTACGAGTTTCTACCATAGTCCAATGTAATTTTGTGCCATGTTTTTCGATCGAGTTACAGCAAGGGATAGTACTGTGTGTGTCGTCTTACACATGCTGACCTTTGCGTGGGAAGATACAGGAGTCTGTGCTCGAAAATCAAGGTTATGACAAATAAGAAACGTTTTCTGTGCACAGATTAGCAGCTTCCAAACCACGCTCAAGACAGTAGGCCTACTCAACGGAATTACATAGTTGTTTAGAGAACTTACTATCTCAAGTGACTTTTTACATACCCTTTTCAATTCGATTTTGAAAATTATACCTTTATAATGGTTGAAACATTTTATCAGTGTATAATCACTGCGAAGGAATAGACACAGTCAGCAAAGTGCAGCTTTACCTTTATTGACAGGAGAGCTCCACAGCAGCGTGCTGAAAGTGCAGTTAACTTCGATTTAGCCGAGTACTGCTCAAAAAGTTTTATAAATACCGAGTTAGGGCACAACTCAGGGGAGACTGTTCTCAAGAGTTTGAACACAGCCTCTGGCTTGAATAGGCTCGAGTTTTGATATCCTTGTGATCACCATTGTATTAAAATTAAACAGTTGTTGCACTACGTCACATATAAGTATATTTGTTTTATCAATGTACAAATTAAAAAATGGCGAATATTTTTACATCTAAAGTCAACATAGTATACTCACGTGAAAATAATGTGTCCGGTACTCACAGAAGGGGCTGTCCATGTGAATGTTAATGTAGACTTTAAAAATGAGCTCGAATGAGTCACAGCCTGTATCGGATGAAGACCCAAACTGATTTTATGCCGGCATGTTGGATAACCGGGTAGTTATAAATGGTACATGAAATATCAAAGTATGCTTCTGGGTGTATCTGTCAATGTTACAATTCTAAGGTAGGTCTATTCACCTCTTAGCAAAAGTTGAAATAATGTTACATTCGTGGAGTTTACGTTTATAGTGACAGCTGACTTCATTGTTTACTTAGTTACTTCTGAGACAAAAGAAATTTTGAATTAGCTTAGTAATAGGATTGGAAAACTGTCCTATCTTGTTTGCTATTATTTCCGGCAAAAAAATTGGATTGAATGGAGACTATATGTGTCTCCCTGCTACACCACTTGTCATTTATTTCTAGACGCTTCTCCCTCTGACTACGCTTCAAAGCTATCAATATAATATACAGGTAACTAAATGTAATAGAGGGAACTCCGACAGGCGAATGGCAGAATGGCAGAGTTCTCTCTAATTTTGATCCACATTACCGATTCCACACCAGCCAACACTTCTATCTACGCCAAATTTGACAAATATTACCGCAAAGTTGGTGCCAGCACATGTCAATCCTTTGGATCCCGAAGGCGTGAAAAATGTTCCAATAGCCGTATCTGTGTCAGTGTCGACATCAGCACGTCTAGCTTGAAGCATGAAGCCTTTGAATGTTGCGTTGTTGCAGCCAGACAATGTCACTAAATAAAGGCAAGGGAATCACTGGTTGAATGTTCATATATGTTTTACCCATATAATTACAAAATTAAGGTATAGTATAATAAAACAGTTGAAGTCGATCCAATGTGAAAAGACCTCTCAAAAGTCCCTGGAACAAACTAAATTCGACCACGCGTAATTGTATATGTGAGGTTCAATTCTATGATGTCGGAGGTTATGCTGGAAGAATGACGCGTAGCTCCACCGTCGACGTGTGTAAGCTTCGGCCGGCCATGTCTGTTTAATTATGATGTAACAGCGTAATTGCTTCATGTCAAAAACATGTTTCGGTTAGAATACATTTACAAATGATTTTAAATTTGTTACATTAGTTGAGCTTACATTTGTGGTAATATGAAGTTTACTGCGACAAACTTCACACAGTGATAACTTTCGGCTGAAATGTTTCTGTGCGAACATATTGTTGTTAACGTGTTAAGCGTTACCCGAGAACGCGTTTATTTCGTTGATTTTAGTCAACCTACTTATCTACATGTAACTTCTAGCGAAAGATACACGTTATGTGAGGAACAATGTAATATGAATAGGCTCCTAGTTTAAAGTTGGCTCGATTGGTGTCAGAATACTCTGTGTTTGCCCATGCAGAACTAGAGCAGATGTCAATCTTGTGAGCTCCGCTGATACCTTTACAAAACATCACAATATCCATAAGCCATTGAATGATTTTTATTTGATCAAACTTTAATCGACCATTGAAAGTAGCTGGCTCCAGGCGTTTTTCGAATTTCTTCCCATTTTTAATGTTATTTTTGTATCCGTTCCGAAGTTGTCCCAAAAGTGACAATGCTTCCTAGTTGTCCGAGCCCTATAAGGTGTTTGATGCGCATGTAGGTCTGCGAGTTGTTAAAGTTCTGGGAAGTTTTAAACTGTCTATCGTTCGTCCAATCTAGTATTGACTCAAGATTGTCAGTCCAAAAATAATGCTTTATTACTTTTCAGTCAATTAAATTTGCGGCGTGTTTGTTCCGAACTAAAACAGTTTTTCTGCCAGGGCTTCGAAATGCCCATACCGCGCTCTTAAGTAGCGCTCATTAAAAGCGCCCCCAAAACTGTGAATTGGTTCGAATCAGTTGTTCTGGAGTATTTCATGTGTAAGGGGCCATATTGGTGCAGACAAAGCATTCACCATCCATGCTGAGCAGTATAGATTGGCTGAATTACAGCACTGCTCTACTGCTATTATAACAGTATAAAAATCATCTGCATTTGTCTTGTCCTTGTTCGTTGCCAGTGGCGGTGACGGTGGATTCCTTCTGTCTTTTGGTCTGGCACAATGATCGACACTCTATGTTATATATTGTCTTAGTTATGCTTTTGGAGTGGGATTTCAGTAGGTTTCTCTCGGTATAGTCTTAAACTCGTTAGTTGGGGATGTTTTAGTGATTGCTTGGCTGGGCGTTAGTGTTACGTAGTGTTGATGGCTTACTGGTTGCGTCATGACTGTTAGAACTGTGCTAGTGCTGGACATTTATAGAATCGTCTCGATCGCGGTTTGACAACGTGTTAATAAGCCAAAGAAGCCATCACAAATGACAATCGATGTTTTTCAAACAGTTAAACATGTGTAATCCGTTTTTTAAAATTATTTTACAGAGTTTAAGAGTGTATTTAGTTCCATTTAATAAATGAAACTAAATATTGTTGCCCTGTTTATTTAATTGTATGAGTTGAGCAAATTCCTGTCATTTATAAGTACACATTCATCTGTCAAAATTGTGATATAAAGAAACTTAAATCGACGATACAACCCCACAAATCTATCATTACATTTTTCTTTTCATCATTAGTAGTATTGTAGACTCACCGTCAAAAACCGCAATGAAACCAAACAGTAGTGACAGACAGAGTAATGGTAGTATTATAGTCTTCACTTTATTACTTTATTAAATTAATTAATAATTTATCTTTTTAGTTTGTTTCCTATATATTGCTATTGTAATTGATATTATTATTGCTAGTGGCTAGTAGTTGTAGTATTCGGGTGTATGTGATTCAGTCGACTTAATTACAGCTTATGATACACGAGTTGACGTACTAGACGTATACTGACTAGAAAGACGCAATGATTTCGCCCTAACCTGTGGATCATTTTAAGCTATATCTATACTTATATTGATACTTTTCCGACAACTGTTTGTGTTCAGATACTAGGCCTATCATTGGTTGGAATGATGTTTCTTTTCTCAGTTTCTCTTCTCTTCCCGATTGTTGCAAAATACACACTGGAACGAAACTGGCGTAATCAGTGTTATTTCTGGGATCGGGAGCAAGCCTTGGACCAACGTACATCAATCCGATACACAATTAATCGAGGAGGATTGTTTGTGTGTTAAATAAAATACAAAACACTGACCTGAAATCTGCTCTCCTGGCCCATAGCTGGTTGTGCTAGCGCTGACAAAGTACTTTGTTGGTCCGTTTTGTGGGCTGGAGCCGTAATGTTGTGGTGTCATAGTTGTGCAAGCCTCAATGGGTGGGCCGCTCGCGTATGATGATACCGCAACAACGAAAGACAACACTAAGGCGATCTTTATCCACATCTTTCTGGGAGAAGAAAAAAGAGCATGTCTGTCATGTGAGATTACTGTTAGATCTGACCCTTAATCTAACCCTAAACCTGTCACTAAACCCACCCTAAACTAACCAAAAACTTACCCTTAACCTTTCAATAACCCTAACAATAGGCCTAATATTTAACTTGACGTCATATATATCATGTCGGATGTACCTTAAAGGTAACACATTACTTTTCAAATTGACAGTTTTGCAAGCAGGGAAATGTTCACCGGCAAATTGAGTAAATCAAGGCTTGATGAGTTTTCTGGTACGAGGGACCGATGGAATATAAAAACTGCCATTGATGTTCCTCCCAAATCAATGACAAAATAAAGATAAGATTGCAGACATAAGGTAATACTCTACAGTTTTCAATATAATAGTGCACGGCTATAGAACAGATTGGCTTCGTGTTTCTCTATAAGAGCACAAAAAAACGAACAAACAAAAAACAATCGATCGTCTAAAAAATACAGGAATGAGAAGGATTGTGTGCATTGTTATTTTGTATCAGACCTACAATTTTGTTGATGTAGTAGTACTGTTAGTCATAAAAGTGGGCTTAGGAGAGAATCGTCTCATTATCAATGACAACTGATTCCAAATTTGACAAAGTAAAAATTGGCTATATTGTCAGCTGTATAATTTCCCTCGCAATGCTGCTGGAGTCCTTGATGGCCTTTAAATAAAAAGATGAACCACAGAGTGAAGAATTTGACTCTTCACTTTAGAACTACCCATGCACATTACACGCTTAAAACGATACTCCGAGCTGCAATAAAATGCATATAGGTAAAATGGGCATCATTTCTTGTGTTCAATTATGCGCTCTAATTTTCTAATCGAGCTATATCCATTTTATAATTGGATCTTAAGCATTGGGTCATGCATAAAGTACAATCAAATTTACCCGCCCGTCCATGTCGAGATACTTTTATCACTAAATAGAAAAGCATCACAAATATTGACCAATCAAATATCTTTCTTTTCAAAATAGGTAACTACGTCGCGAGACTTGTAGACTGTTTAAACCTTCACACATGTTATTTACCGGTAACAAAACGAGTGTTAGTCGCGTGACGTCATGGACAGGGTTTGCCATGCCCAACATGTCAGCAGGCAGTGATCCTAGGGAAGGTATATATTTGTAACCCTCGATAAGTTGATGCCATATTTAACTATATTTCAAGGGGTATAGGGGTTATTTCTGCCGGCAGTATCGCTTTAACTAAAACAAGCTGGATGGCTAGCAATTCACCTGCTGATGGCTTATCTTATAAAACACATTTATGTGGTGTTCCTATTGGGATCGATTATATGGCACAATCAACCAATGAACTGGCACACCGTTACATAGCATAAAGCAACATTCAAACGAACAGAAAGTCAACAAGTTGGCTATTGCAATGCTATCCAAATTATTATGCCATCTAGCTAAGAATAGTAGGACGTGAGCAATCACTTTGTCTTCACTCAGCACTAGCGTTACATTCCCGTTACAAGAGATTTAAACATTGATGTTTTGACGATGACGTTATTGTTGATATTTAGTGTTGGTGAACTCCGCCGCCATCAGTGAAATGTATCTCCATCACAGTGTAACACCAGCCAACAATATCTTTTAAACTTTGAGTGTCAGGTGTCTTGTCAGTGGTGAGATTTTTATGTTTGTCAATATAGGTTAATGCTAAACCGCCTGAACTATCTAAAGTGTTGGCTTTCATTCCTTGTACAGACGTCCGGGGCTATGCTGACCACTGGGCCCTCGGTGCTGACCACTGGGCCCTCTTCGTTTTGTTGCCAATAGTTTTTGACAGACAAAGATGCCCGCACATGATCCACAGACGTGTGTTTCCGTTACAAATCCATCATTCTAAAAGTTGAAGATTTCTTCCATTGAGTGTGCGGGATATTTCCATGTGTTGTAATGGGACCTGTGTTAAGACCTGTATTGAATAATCAAAACGTGTGTCAAATCAGTAGGCCTATGCTAGTTTTATTGAATGTGTCTGGAAATTATATAATTTAACCTTAAATGCCTAAAGGGTAATATGAAGCTGTCTTCTATGGCATTATTTCGTTGAAAGTTATTTATTTGAACACCATAACATTTGATGAAGATTAATTTAATCACTTTTCATGAAAATATACATCTAAATTTGGGGGGTTTAGCAATTCCTAGTCTTTGTGGTAGCTGTGAGAACTGTGTATCACATCACACACTTTCACAATTCAAAATGTTCACCTTCTTTCTTTTGGCACTTTGACACACGAATTTCATTTTCAAAATCAGTTAACACTTAAATGACAAGACCATCCAAAAACCGTGTATGCTACATAAGTAACACTTTTTTGTCAAATGCTTGTGATCCCCTTTAATTGATGATAACCAGAGTTACGATCAGGTTATGAAAATGGAAATTAATGTATTGTATTACACACAAAAAGTTTTACCTATTTATAGAATATAGTTTTTGGGTGGTCTTCTCCTATAAGGTTGAACAAGCTGAGATAACAGTCCTGGTTAAGATGGTCAGCAAAGAGCAGAGCAAAGGTCGCATATAACCATTGTTATATCATCTTCCCGAGGCAAGGCAGAAAAAAAAATCGTCGCATTAAGCCTCTCTCCATTTCTTTCATTGCCCCCTCGGATTCTATACCCAATCAGATTGGGGCTTTCTTAGAGTAGGAAAAAGGCGGTTAAAATACAGGATGACGAGAAGGCTATACATGTAATATACATGAACGATCTTAGTCCCATTACAGAGTCCTGACGTCATCACAGACGTGGTAATTGACTTTTTGATTGACTGCTTGTTTCTCCCATAGTCCAATTACATTTTTGCCGACGTTTTCCTTTGAATAACAGCAAGAGATAGTAATGTGGAAAATAATAAATAATTAAATAAATAAATATAATGATCCTTGCATAGGAAGATGTTGTTATATATGAATCCCTTTGTTCAAAGATCAAAGTCGATATATACTGCATGAGGTTATTTCCATCTATAGGGCGGCGACAATTAACTTCATGATCAAATTATATATTTATTGATAAAATATTTGAGGATGCCCTAGGCAGAGATTACCGGAACCCGTGTATTGATGAGGTGAGACAAGTGCAGCCGACTGTTTTATGTAACTTTTTCGAATGAGCGTGTGCTCACTGTAATAATGCACGGCTGGATAAAATGATATATAGATAAATATATATATATATACATATATATATATATACGGTACCACAGTGTGGTTAATTAGAAACAGTGTGGGGCTCGCCGCTGGTTAGCAATCATTTCGAACAAACAAACAATACAGCAATGTATTTACGTTCAATGAGCGGTTTATATGCTGTATTTGGCGTGAAGTCTCGAGTGTCGTTAAACCGCTGTGTAATAATAATGGTAAACATAAGTTTCGGATGAGTTCTCAGTGCGTCCAATTAGTACTTACAGACAGACCAAGGACATGTAAATCCATCTTTATTTCAGTTGCCGCAAACCTAGATGCCATTCGTAACCAATAAACTATACAGTATATAGAGATACGAGATATAGCCCTATGAATACTACAGAAATAAGACCTGCCTCTGCATGAATACTAAATAACATTGAATTCGCATGACCTATTTACCGCGGAAGCGAGTTCGGTACTGCTGATACATGATTGATTTTGACATGAAAATGGACGTCGAGTGGTCGTTTTATGGCTCGGTCTAACACAAAAGTGTATAAGAAAAAAAAAAACGAGAATGTTTATGAAAGAGTAAGGCCAGGTTATTTTTTTAATATATATTTCAAGATAAAGATCCAAACGATCGTTCGGCTATTTCTGGCGATTAGAAAGCTTCATGGAGCATAGCTACCAACATCTTCCTATGCAAGGGTCAGTATGTGTAAGACGAGACTTCCACACTACTATCCCTTGCTGTAATTCGAAAGAAAAGCGTGGCACAAATTTTCATTGGTCTATGGTAGAAACACGTCTTATTCTAAGAAAGCCCCAATCTGTTGGAAAGAGTAAAGAGAGGTCATCCGAAAGTAGCTGTTGTCAACTCTAGCTAACTCATGTTTTTGTATTGAAGTTACGAGCTTGATGAAAATGGGCCTATATATATATCACCATCTTTATATTGGTGGGATAACCTTTATAAATTTAAATAAAAGAAAAGTAATATTTGTTGCAAGTTCTTTTACGGCTCCGTGCACTGGAGTCCCAATTATATTGGAATACTTCAGTTGACTCTACGGCTAGTCAGGAGTAAAAAATACGATCCTTATCTTTTCCACTTTTGCGATTATTTCCAAAGGATGATTATATTAACAATACATATATGTAGAAAGAGTATGACTTCCAGATTCTAAATATGTTGTATTATGATTGATTTTATTTAATATTGGCATAATTTAAACAACAATTTCAAATAATTTTTTAAAATAGACCTTTGAAATATTTTCTTCAAATGTTTAAACTAGAATACCATCATAGATTTTTTCTAAATTCAAGTTAGTTTTTGCACAATATATTAAAATATATTTTAAAAATACAGATACGCCCTTTAAAATATATTTGCTTAATATCTTCAAAACGAAAATAAATTTTTAACAAAATCTGCATGACGTTTTTAAAGATGGTGTGTGCCAAATAGGGGACATGAATTTCTTTTTTGTATTTTGTTTTATTTTATAAGGATTCCGACTATCGTCGGAAGACTTTTGTTCCTGTTCTGTTTATTATTATTATTCCACCGATTTTTGAACTTGCGAATCTCAGTAACCGCTACAGCTATGGTTTTGAATTTTTGTGTACATTCGCGTTACTACGGCTTACAGGTCTTAACGGTTCAGATTTTTTCTAGATGAC
>JAVFBX010192325.1:0-13291 GCA_034783855.1 Mopalia kennerleyi
ACAACACATACAGACATGAATGTGATAAAATTATGTAATAATGGCAATTTCGTTTAACGGAATTTGGTGATTTGTAACACCATCCGTCATCTTAACAGGAGGAAGCTAAATACCAAGTTTGAATTTAATCGGTAAATTTGTTTTCAAGCTAGCGTGTTCACAAGCATTTGTGACGGACAGACGGACGGAAAGACGGACGGACGGACACGAGTAGCATTTCTAAGTCCCCCCCTATTATAGTAGTGGTGGACAAAAAAAATTGTGTTCATTTTGAGCGCAAGGGGTACAGCAAGACCTGAAAGAAGAGAAACTAACTGATTAATAGGGCCTGTAAGTCACGTCATGTGGTCTGTAAGTCACGTCATGTGGTCTGCCATATTTCACGTATTTCACTCCGCTTCCAGTGCCAGTCTAAATTCTTTCTAGTTTGAGCATCAACGGAAAGTTAAAAACATGCCAGTTCTCTCTTCTAGTCCTATAGCAGAACCCAACAGCAACACAAAATACAGCTCTGATAGATCTCTATTCAAAACACACCAACATAATTTGAACGCAGTCACTGGAACTCAAGTAGAAGAGAATGGGACGTACATGTACACGCCCTATAACTGGTTTAGAGCAGAATAGACAGTGCTGTGGTATCAACCTTGATAATGCTCTCATATCTTGATGAGTGGGTTAATTGATTACAGCAAACTGTGCAGATCAAAGAAAAAACGACATATGGACAATTGGGCTTTTAATGTTTTCTTTATGAACATTTTTAAATTTGTTTATTCATATTTGATATCTTAGCGATTTGATCTAACTGAGACAAGTAACTTACATGTAGGCCTATGGGGCATCACAAGCTACCCTTTATTTGATCATATTCCTTATCGGTCACAAATTTGCATACAAAAGTAAGGCAGGATCGATTAAATACATCCGAATTGACCTATTCTCACTTTAACCAATATTAAATGAAGAAAGCTACAATAGATTATATTTGGTGTTTTATTTCAGTTCTGGCATGTGGACCACATAATGCCTGTATGGGAAGGAGGAGGGGAGTGTGATATAGACAACCTACGTACACTATGTACACCCTGTCACCAGACTGTCACCGCTGAGCAGACACGGACACGGTGTAAAGCCAAGAGGCTCGGAGATGCTGTTCGCTGTAGAGATATAACATGTTTCTTTAAACCATCCTAAAGCTATCAGAGATGCATATTGATTTTAAAAGCCACCAAAAAGAATTATACATGTAAAAGAATAAATTATTCACACAAAATTCCAATCAGATACATATGTATTGCAAGGCTTGTGTGACAATGTCTAAGGAACCGGAAATTTGTCCTCATTTTTATATTCCACAGGTCATCGCTTCAAAACCTTACAAATTAGACTTCAGGGTCAAAGGTTATGAAAGTGTCCGGTCACTTGAGATGGCATTTCCTGCTAAACTTTCAAAGACTGTTTTAATACTAGTAATACAAAACGGACCATATACATGTATTCTTAGAAAGTTCAATGTAAATAGATTTTGTAAACTTGAGTATTGAAAATTTTAATCTTTATCGAGATCAAAGGAGATCAACAAAAAAAATCTGATAATGTGTAGATTATCTTTCCTTTTTGCATGTTCACAAAATAGTTGTTGTATTCTTTGGTTGGTTCAGAGGTACATGTAAACTGTATGTATGCAACTTGTTTTTATTATACACCTTATTGTCAGTCCCTGCGATATTATGTGCAAACTGTAATTGTCTAAATATTATCAGTAGTGGACATTGAACTTCCGACGTGGCTGACGACAAGTCCCACTTACTGCATGTTTTGTGTTGCAGAGATGTTTTGCTTTGTATCACATGCATCATGTAACATGCAAAGTGGGCAAGTGATATGAACCAAAGAAATGTTTATCAAAACTCTCCTGAGGTTAGATTTTAATCACTTACTAGTACTTGAGATGCTTTCTGAAATTATAATAATGTAAATATACTTTTAACACAGATTTTGTATGAATATGATATCAATATTTAATATACTTCTGTCTTGTTGTTAGATTGCATGCTTGATTTAAGTATTATTTTAAATAAAGGATTGAATTTTTACAGCTTTTTGTATTTAATTACGTATTAAAATATAATTAACTGAACCAGCACTGTGCCAAATGCCAAATAAATTTTGTCTCAATGATAGACTGTATGAAGACGTTTTGTTATTTGGTTTCCTTTAGTTGTCTGTTTACTGCCACTTTATGATGTCATCTGGGCAAACTCAGGTCTGTGCATCGTTCAGACAGCCAAACATCATGAACATGTAGCCATACATGTATTTGCGGAGTTCTGTCAACCTAGAAAAATTCTTAGATGTAAAACTATTGACTGATTCAAGGTACTAGATGGTAAAATCTGATTAATATTAACTAAACATATGCCTCCGCTTGCACCATTCTAAATGATGTCAGCCCTTCACCGTTGGGTTGGTACGTCATCAAGTTATTAAAATAACTCTTGAGTATGGTTTGATTGGGTTTACCGCCATACTAAAGGTTATTTCACTCACATGCCAGCCGTGGGCGGTTGGAGGGAGCTTCATGTTGCCCTGGTGCTCCTAGAGCTAAAGGGGAACAGGAAGCTGATTTGTTTGTGGTGTCTATATTTTGCGTCCTGTTATAGTCCTGTATATGTCTCGTTCTGTCTTTGTTGCCAATGATGTCAAGGTGGTTTCTTTCACCCATTGGGCTGGCACGTCGTCATAACAAACAAAACATCGCAGGACAAATACAGGATAATACCAGGACAAATACAGAATAATACCAGGACAAATACAGGATAATACCGGGACAAATACAGAATAATACCAGGACAAATACAGAATAATACCAAGACAAATACAGAATAATACCAGGACAAATACAGAATAATACCAGGATAAATACAGAATAATACCAGGACAAATACAGGATAATACCAAGACAAATACAGAATAATACCAGGACAAATACAGAATAATACTAGGATAAATACAGAATAATACCAGGATAAATACAGAATTTATAATAGCAGGACAAATATTGAATAATACCAGGACAAATACAGAATAATACCAGGACAAATACAGAATAATACCAGGACAGATACAGAATAATACCAAGACAACACGAACATATCAGCTTCCTGTTCCTCTTTAGCTCAGAAAACACCAGGGCAACATGAAGTTCCCTCTAACCACCTGCTCTTTAGTAAGGCATATAGCCTCAAGACACATACCAAACCTTCCTATCCTGAGTATTTTGTAAACATAATTTATTTTAAATACACCAATAAGGAATAGACCAGTAAAATACACAGAAATTCAAATTTTATGCCATGCTTTATCACCCAAATATACACAATGGTAAGAGAACACTCCTAATAAGAGTTTTAATAAACCCAACATACATGTACACCCTCATGAGGGATTTCTTGGGATAACAATGTTATGTGTCTACCAAGTTTCACAAACAGCTGGACAGACGGCAGACTTTTAAAATGAGGAGTTCGTAATAGCAAAGACATAACTACAGTTAATGGTTAATATGCCTACCGGGTTTCATACAGGTAGGCATTATAGTTTTCGAAGTCTGCTCTGGAAACAAATTTACTTCTGATTTTGGCAAAGTCCAACTTTGTATACATAGAAACAAGAATAAAAAAAATGGCGAATCCGCCATAGAAAAAGGCACATTCACAATCCAAGGTGAATGTGTGTACCAAGTTTCACAAACATTGGCCTTATAGGTTTCGTGTTCTGCTCTGGAAATGGATTAGAGCCATCCAGACGAATGAACAGTCAGACAAACTGATTTTTAAAATGATGAATCCGTAATAGCAAAAGGCACAACTACAATTAATGGTTAATGTTCCTACCAAGTTTCATAAAGATCTGCTTTATAGTTTTAGAGTTCTACTCCAGAAACGGATTGGAGCCATCCGGACAGACAGACAAACTGATTTTTAAAATAATGAATCCGTAATAGAAAAAGGCACAACTACAGTTAATAGTTAATGTGTCTACCAAGTCTCACAAAGATAGGCCTGATAGTTTTCGAGTTCTGCTCAGGAAAAGATTGGAGCCATCCAGACAAACAAACAGACAGACGGACTGATTTTTAAAAAGGTGAATGTGTAATAGCAAAAGGCACAGCTACAGTTAATGGTAGATGTGCCTACCAAGTTTCATAAAGATTGGCTTTATAGTTTGAGTTCTGAAACGGATTGGAGCCAACCAGACTAATGGACGCTGATCATACCATAATACGACCGATTTTTATTGGGCGTATAAAAAGGATTGTTTGGTCAGGTCTGTACATAATCTGCTTTTAATATTTAGGTGGGACACCTGCCTGTTGCTTCATTGCTCTTCGGCTTACAAAGGGGAAACAAGACGCTGACTCGGACGGTGTCTACTCATTGTATTTCATCCTTTAATATTGCCAGTGACTTTTCTTCATGCATTCAGAAATTAGTTAACTGCTGTTAAACAAACATAATCTTATTTGGTTCTGGGCTAGCTCTTGTTTTCTCTATAATGCTTTGCAGCTAATGATTTTGTACTATTAATAGGATTGTTTAATAAACCCTGTTGAACTGAAGAGTGCCAAAGTGCATCACTAGAGAAGTAGATCACCACTTGTCCTAGTTCTCCAATGATGACATCTGATAAGGGACTGGACAGACATGATATCACCAATTTCTGTATAATTTTTCTAAGTATACAGTATTTCGGTGAACTACATCTAGACATTCCGAGTTGACAAGTTTTGTATAAATGATCTGCCTACAGCTGATGATCAGCAGTCTCAAGTTATCCATCACATAAACACCTGTCCTCTACCTTCTTCACAACTAGGTGTAAAACATAAATATATTAGACATGCTAATATTCAAAGTTACACATTACATAATTTGAATTCGGTAATTTATAATATAAGAAGCCACAACTGTAATTAGTTTTCACACAGTTTTATGACAGCAGTTATCTATTCTTGAGACTGCATTTTGAAAATGAAACTATGCTCAACTTCAGTCTTTAGGATTCACTGATTAATCAAAAGGTTTGATTAAATACTGGTTGCCATGAACAATATTGCACAGGATGGTGGAATAATCTTCCAATGGGCCTACTTAAAGGGGAGAAAAAGACAAAAGTTAAGCGAGTCTGGCAAGCACTAGAGTTTGTCAATTAAGAGAGATACAGTTTTGGTAGCGCTTTTTGTGAACATGAATTGAAAAGCCACCTCTAGGCACATAAATGATAGGGCATTGAACATCCACCAGACTTGATTTACCAAGTCTTTTACTACATTGGCTCTCAGTCAGACTCACTTTTGTTTTTTATTTTCTTCCCCTTAATAATACCCGGTGATTTCAAAAACTTAAAACAACACAACTTAATACAGTAGTAAAAATTTATTATCTGAAAAAGCTTAAAAATTCTGAATACTTCCCAAATATGTGAATGTTAACATTTATTAACCCAATCATTTCAAATATTACATGTAAAATAAACATTTTTATTTGATACCGATTATTCGTCATGTGGGTTTCTACATCAATTGACACCTCCATGGCTGATTCATTTATTATGGATCAGCTATTTCATAAGTATCAATGTTCATACAACTCTGGCATATGATGAATTATTAGATAAAATCAGCAGTTATTATATAAATGACACAACAAAATGATTACATGTTACTATATACACAATTATCTTGAAAGGTGTTACTATATTAGGAGGGGTTACTGAAAAAACAAATCATCCCATACATGTACAACATTTATTTTAATACACTGTACATGTCCTTCACATTTTAAACAAATCCAATAACACTTTCAGAAGTAGTGATATTAGGGCACAAGAAGATCATGCCAACAGCCCCATTGAAATGACAATTCTCTGTAAGAGAAATATAGGTCATGTGGTATTGTACAAATAATGCATGTTTGACAATGGAACACCACAATTTGTCAAGACTTAATGTTCAACCAGTGAGATGATACTTCCTTCTCAAACATTACGGGTTTTGTTATACCAAATGTACTCCTCTCAGTGTTTATATTATTTATGAGAATTTTACCACATGAGTAAGACAGATTTACATTGATTCTAAACAGGTCAGTCTCTGTTTACTTTACTAGAACAAGCTTTCAAGCGAGCAAAGCAAAAAGAGAACTTTGATTGGACAAAAATATATCCTCATTTCCTGTGCAACATTACTTCTGTTATGCGCTGTTGACAAAAAATCATGCAGTCACATTTTGTTATAATTGGAACAAAACAATACGACAGGAGGTATAACAAGAATCGATTATTACCCTCACAAACATTTCTATCAGATTAACTATAATTTAAGCAAATTACATGCCATTTAGTTTCTCTTACAGTATATTGCAGTTGATGAGTATTACAATGATACATGTGTACTTTGTGAAAATGTTCTGTTAATTTACCAATGAAAGCAAATTAAGATGAGCACATCAAATAATACTCCTGAGTTAAAATAGATGCATGTATACATTGTGTGATTTCTTTATCAATACACCAAACTTATTTCAAAAATATTAAACCACATGAAGTGGTTGAGCATGCCATATGTCAAACTTCAATTAACCCCTGACAGTACAATGGAATTGCAAACAACGGTTATTCACAGCTGTTACCGTTAGGAATCATTCCAGTTCCAAATTGGCAGTGGAATTCATAAACTCGTCCTAATATAGAGCTAATGACAGGAACAAGCTTCAGTAACCTACACCTGTATACACAGTCAGTTGTGTCTAACAGAGGAATCCTTGATGACGCAGCACTGATGTTAATTATCACAACACTTTCTCTTAATGAACTTCACAGAGGGGGGGACTGGATGCAAGTGAAGAAATTATCTATATATATATATGTATGTATATATGTACATTTGAGCACCATCCAGACATGTTCTTTTATATAAGGAAAATCTTTACTTAAGCTTTGATTGATTAGTGTTTTATGCCATGCTCACGAGTATTTCACTTATATCGTGTTGGTGTAGTCCAACAATAATAAACACTAGGACAACCATAACATGGCAGGTGTTTTGATACTGTTGGAAAGTTAATCTTCCTCTAGTGCTAAGTGAAGAGTTCTCTAAAGCTGAGTAATCAACATACAGAGTTTCACTTCTTTAGGACAACCACCATAGCCATGCTTCTCAGGCAACCTCAATCTATTTTAATAAGTGGAACTGTCATTTACCGGATTCATCATACATGTAATCAACTGCTATTGAAATACACATTTGCACCTGTTACAGAGGTTGGGACCAGTTGCTTTTGCTCAATGAAAATATTTTTTTTGTAAAATTGTAAACCTTCAACTATTTATCCTATGATGGTCCATTGAGGAAAGTGTGCTACATGTGCTATAATTGTTATTTATTGGACGACACACTGTCAATACTGGAGGGTTAAGTTTTCTCTTCCTTTAAATTAACAGGAAGTTGGGCCTTCAAATTTTGTTGACCACAACCACTCGAATCGTATCCATTGTCACTTTAGTAAATACAAAACTGTTTTATTTAATGTTTTTTTAGAAATTGCAAAACAAAATTTACTCCTGTCAGGCTGCAAGCAGCAACAGTGTTTATGGTTTCTAATGCTTGATTCTGTATACAAACTTTGGTATCTGACAGACTTAAATGGGTTAATGTAGGTTTTTGATCTTTATTTAAAAGCAGCCATCTACAGCCTTACTTTGTCAGCAGCTGTAACAAAACCTGATTAATTCAGCGTTGTCTGACAACAGGAATGAGGGGTATAAAATAAGCTTCCAATAACAGAAAAGCGCTTTACTTTATTGGGGTGAGGGGAGGGATGTGGGGGCTCAGATGAATGTTCTTTTTTATAGTAATGACCCAATAAACGTAATTATTTGGTATATATGTAATGCATTGTGAAGGCCTTCCCAAAGGGACATAACCCAAGTCTGGCTTTCTAAAGTTCTGTTTGAGTGAGCATTAAGGTTTGGTTCTCACAGAGAATTCCACCTACAAAATGGTATTTTACTGTTGACAAATTTACAATTATAAAGCAGACAAAAACATATCAAAATGACCACATACTAACTGATGGAGAACATGACCTATATAAATAAAATTAAAAAAATGTTGAATTGGGTCACAATTAAAGCCTATTAAATACACATTATTCAAAATACTGTATATATTATGCCATTCATTGGGGGGGGGGGGGGGGATTAAATATTTTGCTTATATATGTACACTTAACGCTCGGTGGAACTAACAAAACAACAAGCAGGGCTGCTGAATTTCCAGTAGTTTAATAACCACAGGTTGTGAAGTGTATTCATAAAATATGTAAACATAGATCTATACTTACTGCATTCTCTTCCCGGTTGTAGAACTAAGCAGCCATATTTGTAACAGATTATATAATGGCAAATTGCCATACATCAAATAACAGATTCTTCAAAAAGGAGGCACACAAAAATTAATTGGAAAACTGAGTTGAATATGAACAAAAATAAATTATTTACCTTTATGATTTAGATAAATAGTATGATACAATTTTGTAAGGGTTAATTTCATTAAGTATTTATTTATAACTGAAAAAAGTTCAACTTCATCATAGTGATAAACCGCATGTACAGTTAGATGAAAGTACTAGATTTGAAGGATAATAAATTCCTTAATAAATAAGCCTAGGATATTTAATTCTTATTCTGATATTTGACAGATTTCAGTCTTCTACCTGGGTCCAGATTTAATATAATTGCACAAACAGGAACCAGAACATGGGGAAAACTTTTGAGTTTTTCAAAGCCCCTCAATAATAAAATAAAGAAAAGGGTGTGGAGGGGAATACTGCTCTTCTTCACAACAAACAAATTTCTCTAATTATGTCAAAATTGATACAAGCGCCTTAGTAAAGCTGGTATTTCCATGAATTAGAGTTGGCCTGCATCAAGTTTAAATGCTCCCAATTAACACCCACATGTCAGTCCAGCAATCACACGTATTGCCAAAAATGCAATGATTTGGTCCCTTGGTAAATGGTGTATTCTATGCTACATGCTGGTTTATACTACAGCATTGTAAAGCTTCTAATTCTCAGCTCATTATAAACAAAAGAACATGCACAGCATTACAGACTGACTTTATAGTCAGTTTAATAGGTTAATCAACATGCAACACTGCCCAAAGAGTCCATATGCTTCATGAGGACGCTTTTGGTATATTTGATGCTTTTAATGCACGTCTGTTCACACCAGTATTATTAGCTGGGAAACATGTTGAAACTGGCTTTAAAGTCACATAGAATGGGGTTGTAGCTAGACTAACTTTAAAGCATCCTTGTGCATTCACATAGATAAAATCAATTTGGCTTAAAGCCATTTCTGCATCTGGACCGGTATAAATACTGTTGTTTGATGGCCATAAACTGCAATTTTAAAATATTTATTGGATGCTCGAAAAGGAGGCATTTCATTGTCAACTCACTCACAGTCCTACTTATTACATACATATAACGGATAAACTGTCTACTTGATGGTGTTAGCACTATGTGTATAATTTGCTGAAGTATAAACTGATCAGTTCAGAAATGAAATTTACAAAAATTAACCTTTAGTTACAATAAAGTATACATGAGAACGTTTATTGACGTAATATTTCTGCGTATATATCAACATTTATCAAGATATTTTTATTGACAATTATCAGTATTCTTTTATATCTCAAATAGAGTTAGAAGTCTCACTGCATTTTGTTGAACTCATCTGTGAAGATTATGATACAAAAATAATTCATTATGGAGATTCCTTGGACACAAATTTATTACAATAATTAGTTTTAAACGAAAACCAGAAGTGTATTAATGAATGAGAGTTTTTAACTAAGCCATAGTTAATTTGATTTCCTACAGATCCACACAGATCAAACATCACCAAGATATTGTGAGACGGTCTTTTATAAGCCATTATCAAAATACTTTGGCTATTATAATATCAAATGGTAAAATCTGACACAATGTCAGACTCAGTCATCCAATCAAATTTTGACCATATAGAAACTTTTCAGAAAATAAAAGTAAAATTTGTTCAAGGAAATGAAAATGTGTAGAGGGCAGGTGTATAAATCCTTAATGTTGAAAATGAAAATTTGGCTCGTCTTCACCAATTCCCAATCATCCAGCAAATAATGTATTTTATTATTTCATCTTGGAATAAATTTTACATTAAGCAATTTTTTTTGTAATCCTAGCAACTATTACTTGATTTACCATAACGACATGTAAGTATAAATTTTGTATTTGGTTCATGTAAATATTTTATTTATGAATATAAATGTTTTTCCGGGTTACACAAAGACATTAAAATATTTTATCTATGCTCACTTTCTAATCTGATTTGTGTTTGGTTATTTTACTTACATGTGTATGAGGGCAGTGAACAGTTTTTATTATCTTGGGAACTACAGGTTCCACCCGTGCTGAGTGAAGTCAGTAGGAATGATGTTAGACAGTGGGCCCTAGTCAAGTTTACCAGCAAATCTAATAATGATATTTGTGTTTCATTACAAGGCAGTCGTGACAGTACGTTTAGATGTAATATTATGTTCTGTGTTTTTCAGTGACATTATTATCATAAATGTGACAATAACAAAATGATAGAGACTAATAATATAAACTTTTAATTTGAGGTTTTTTTGATTTACTATTCAACAAACTTAAAATCTGATACGGAAACCAAATTGAGAAACTAGATAAATCATATCTTTAGACAAGATAATCAGACCTTAAACTAAAAAGAAAAGAAAAACAGATTTGAAAATATGTAATATCAGAGACAAATTTAAATAAGCCTAATATAGCATAAAATCAGGACATTTTTCAAATAAAAGTATAAAAAAAAGTAAGAATCAAATGAATAGTAAAATCAAAGTACCAGTGCACAAATGAACATTATCCCACAGGACGTAAAGACTAAAAATACTGATTAAGACAACTAAACATAAAGCCAAAATCATAGAATCTCATTCAGATACGTGGGTCTTTCAATACCCAGATACGAAAATATATGACCTGTTACAAATATGGCAAAAAAGGCTAATGTACAGTATGTTATATATTTATAATGCAGCTCCACTTTTAACTGCTGTAGAGCTTTGATGTTTTTTCTGTCTACCCCGGCCACCATACATACCCCACGGATTACCACTGGTTTAAGTACGAGCCGTGTCGCCACTATAATCACAGAGCCTATGAGAAAGCGCACAACACCCATATACATCAACTCACAGTCAAGAAGATTAAATTTGTAGGGAGGTCCAGCTGTCCAGTTTTCATATCGGCCAATTTGAAAATCGAGCCATGTAGCCAGTAGTATGCCAATACTTGTTGCCATTACCACAGTGGTATCCCCCCGGGTGGTGCTCCAGCGGTCTAGTTTTGGGTAACACATGCACAGTCCAACGGTTGTCGGTATTACAACCAGTGGTGCATACCAGGCCGTGGTGGAGAACTGTTCGATATAACCCAGTACTGGCAGTAATGGAGGTAGAATGACAGCAGTATAAGCCAAACCAGCTATTACATCCTGGAAATAAACACGTACAATCAGCATTTATGTGTTAATGATTAAATGTAAGCATTATCTCAATGCTACATGCAGGTTTGTTTGATTGGGGTTTAACACCGTAATGTGTGCCCGCCCAATGGGTGAAGGAAACCACCCTTGATGCCACTGACAACAAACCAAGACAGGACAGATACAGCCATGACGAATATTATTTATGCAAAAACATCACCAACACAATACATATAACATGTAGCGAGAGATGAAAACCAATCTTTATGTAGATTCTCGACCAAGTTTGTGTAATTTAAATAAAGAGATATTCAGACACCTATCATGTCCACTTAAAATGATAGCCCCTTTATTTCCCCAATTAAAACACTTAAAGTTTGATAAAAAAAACAATCTGGGGTACTAGAAAACAACTGCCAACCAGATTTTATTCAAATTTATGTACGTATAAATGTATGTGCTGGATGTGTATTGAGCTGGTTGAATACCATAATTATTGCTCAAGTGAATGGTTGAAAGAGATGTGAAGCATCGAGTGGGTTATCCTTTTTACCATATACATGTAGTGAGCAATATGTATGGTATTTTAACTACATGTAGCCTGTGAATTAATCTGCATAGTATTTATTCTTCATATCAACTATAAAATCAAAATCAATGTCAAATTCCCTGATGGGCTGTAATCTCGCAAATGCCAGAATAGGACTAAATGGCTTTATACCCAGCCTCCTTCTATAAATTTATAACAGGGAAGTAATCAACGTACATGTACAAAACAAATGAAGACTATATTCAGAGGCAAAACAAAAACTTTCAAAGGATAGGCCAGTGCTACTCAATGGAGTTAAGTGTCTCAGAATTTCTGCATTACATCTACCAATCTTGTATATGTGGCCTCAATGGTGTTTAGTTTTAAATATGTTTAGCACACTTGACAAATGAATGATCATTGGTGTCTAATGTTTTTTTGGATACTTTTGGTAAGTTAATTTTCCTCCAGTGCTAAAAGTAAAGACAGCATTGCTACTCTCCACAAAAAGTAAACATATTCCAACAATATTGGAATATGTTGTTTTATGTTCTCATTGTCAATATCTATCTAAAATTTGTATATAAATCAAAGAACTTGTTCCATTTAACTGTTATTCTACAGGTATAACATTAATGGGTT
The DNA here is from genome assembly GCA_034783855.1 of Mopalia kennerleyi. Classification (NCBI taxonomy): domain Eukaryota; kingdom Metazoa; phylum Mollusca; class Polyplacophora; order Chitonida; family Mopaliidae; genus Mopalia; species Mopalia kennerleyi. Next base: position 12,788 of record JAVFBX010192325.1, read on the forward strand.
GTTATACAGGTCAGTGAGATGAGCATATGGATACCATTATAATTCTTGTAAAACCAAGCAGACACCATGTATTACCTTTCATTGAACAAATACTACCATTCTAGTACTGAGTTACTGTTGTATTGTGTGGAGCCTAGTGCAGACCTAATTACCATATAACATGACTAGTGTATTAACTCACCATGACTGTATGCATTCCCATGTACAACCTGCTGGCTGCAACCAACAACATCCACATCACAGCAACTACACATCCCCAATGTAAGGAAAACTGAAAAAATATAAAACGGAAAACATATCTTCATCACTTTCAAACATTAAACTTGAATATTTGGTTTAAAGACTGCTTAGTTTATTTAATTATACAATTTCTGGATAACCACTTCTTGTTTTGTGATAGAACACAACGTTTCGATACATATGCCCATATCGTCATCAGGTGTAAATTGACTAAAGAAAACATAGGAGAGGTAGAAGCTATATACCAGTATAAAGTAGTTAAAT
>JAVFBX010192336.1:0-13291 GCA_034783855.1 Mopalia kennerleyi
TCAATAATCTACATTTACAAACATCTATGATTATATGCCAAATGAAAGATGTTAAAAATTCTGCTTTCATGTTATCTTTAAAAGAATTCAGTAAATTTCATTTTACACAAAAAAATTGCAATGATTTACACCTACAGATTTTATTATTAAATTTTTTTTTATTTCTACACAAATAAAAAAAAAATGCATCTGAAAATATCAACAAAACAATGGTCTAATAAAACACGAACCCTGCACTAAAAACACAACTTTTACATAACACAATAATAAGGAAAGGGAAAGACAACTCAGACAAACACAAGGGTGATCTCCCTTGTTTAAATGACAGACTATAAAAAATACACAAAATAAAACCATTTAAAGCTAAATGTAAGGTACATGTATCATCAATACCTGTTAATATCTTGACTAGATTAAAAACAAAACACATGATGTTGTTTGGTGCAAATAGTGCAATTACAAGCAGCAAAACTGATGAGTGATACATAATGGAAATTATCGTTGAAAGTTGAAACCAATTTACCAAATCCAAATGATATCAAATAAAATATAAACACTTCCATAATCAACAGTAGACAGTTTTTAGGCCTTTTGCTTGCTCAGTAGTCTCAGAGCTAACGAGCACCACAGAGCGGACATGTGTCTGGTGTCTTGTGACTGTCATGTCTTGTCATTGTTTATAGTCAGTCATGTCAAATGTGGTTTCTTTCAACAATAGAATAGTCACGCAATCAGAAGCTAGTTTGTTTGATTGGGGTCTAATGTCAGTCTCAAGGGTATTTCACTTGTATGACGACAGGTTGTCCACTTCACAATGTTCCTTACGTAATTACAGTGGAAACTGGGAGGAAACCTGATAAAAACCACCCCGGTTATTGCCGGAGCCACGTCGTGAGATTCACTCCTATTGCAATCGTAAGAGTGAAATGATATTTAATATGGTCTGAACCGCGAATAAATCAAATAAACAGAAAACATTCAAAACACTGATTTCACACAAAAATCACATAATTTTTAAAGAACTATTCTACTAGTTTCTTTTTAAAAATCAAAATGAAAAAAAAAAAACCCACACACATCAGGCAAGTGTTCTTTTCTACAATGTGACAAATTTCAAGTCCATGCTTGGGTAAGGGATAAACAAAATGTCCACAACTACTGGTAAGTTATGAACAGACACCCAGACAGACAGACAGACAAACCTTATTGAACCTCCAATGCTGCATGTAGTCAACAGGTAAAGGGTACCACTGTCAGAATGTATATACAGTATTAAAAATAAATAATCTTAAACTATAATTAAAATATATATGTTTATTTACGTAACATTTGTATTGCTTATTTAATTTACTGCGAAGTCCACCTTAATAATACCCATATTCTTGCTCTTGTATGAAGCTCTTACATGTATTTTATTTTACATGTAACGAACAAAATTTGTCATTGAAGTCTTTATACAGAACATACCGGAGACAAATCAACAGGACACATGTTCATATAAAACTAACACATGACAGTTATTCAACAAACATGAACATCTAGGTTAATAACTTTAATGTGCTATGGTGCTGCCAAAATGAAGAGATATAAGAATATTATTGGGTCATTATTTGTGCAATAAAGAAACTGAGCTTGACTTTACTGGTTGTTTACTCGTTACAATTACATAATATTAAAGTGAGAATGCAACTGTAAATATAATATCACCTTCAAAAATGAAAGTGGTCTCATAGCAAGGGAGATAACTCTACATATACTACAGCTTGTGCTGATATTAGCTAAATGTATTCTCCTAGCATCAAGTGATTGATGTTGATAACATAGGCATTACATTTACAAATAAAGTCAGGGTTTGAAATGAGGGACAGTTATTGACAGATTATGATAATTAATTATGATAATAATTGATTATTTCAACATTTGATAACCTTGCTTATCATTTAAAATAAATGTATAGAAACTACAGGTAAGACTTAAATGAAAATGTGGAGTTTGATGGTTAAATGAAAACCACCCATTATCTGCAGTTACCGAAAAAACATCCATTTAACTGTTATACCTCAGGTCCCGAGGCTGTCGGCCCATATCAGTTTGTGTCTCTAAAGAGGTTAACACTATTCTGATCAGGTAAGATAGGTAAGTGTGAGGTCACGGTCACAGGTGAGTGGTTCACTTCTCATAAACATCCAAATTTGACCTTTTTAAAACGTATGTTTGAGGGTTATGTTGTAGCTCTGATTCATTAAATTTAAAGGAGGACCAATACAAATATTGAGCTGTGAACTTTGAAAATACTTCATTAAAATGTAAATTAGCTAATTTACCATGCACTTGATTATTTGCCTTATGTGTCAAACATTAGTTTTTTTAGGAGTATATTTGCTTACAATTTTGTGTATTTTTGTGTTACAGCATAATATAGAATATTAATGTTTGATGGCCTTTTGGTGTATTGAAAATAAATTATATGTACAAAATAGTCCAGAATACATGTCCACCAGGAAGGCAGGTCGGTATAAACGGTGAGTATGGGTGAAATGATACATAGAAATTCTGATACCCTGTAATGGTTTCCATCTCAATTAATCAAATATCTATAGATTTATGGGTATTCAATGGTTCATCCGCATTTATTAAATAACCATGATTTAAGGTTATTGAAAGTGTGTAATAAACTAATTTGCAGTTTCAACATTAGGGGCTTAGGCAGAGTGGTGTCCCCCCGTCCATTTGGACTCTCTGAATTGAAAAATTGCCTCATTTGGACACCCTGTTTTAATAAACATAAACATGCAGGAGATAAACAAATTGTAAAAATTAGACACCCAGTTACTTAAAAACTGAAGTAAAATGATCGGTTTGGACATCATACTTTTGATTTCTGGCTAAGCCCCTGTTGTGTATTGTTTATGGATGTAATGACATGATGTCATATAACACAACCAGCGACATTTATTACACACTCGACCTGCATGTTGTAATACACAATGAATACATTTGCACATTTTTATCTGGATATAAAAGTACATGTACGTGTATTAATGTTTTCAATGTAACATGCAGCTTAACATGTAGGCAGGAAAAACAATCGTCAGCAAAAAAAAAACACCTTTACAGCTGGCCTACATGTGATGTGGTTACGCCATAAAATTACATGTACAATCTCCATTAGGTAACTATTAAAGGGAGATAACCTACCCTAAATCAACTCAAATTTTGTTTATGACCAATCCTTACTTGTTTGCCTAGTGTGACAATATTTCAGCATGTAATGAAACAAATTTAAGTTTTCCGAGAAATACTGATGTTTTAATTCTAACTAAAAAATTCATCTTCTGCCTCTCTGACATAATTTCCAAGTCTTTTGAATAGCTTCCAAAATAGTAATTTTATATATACGAATTTGAGGTGATTTAGGGTATGAAGTTTTTTTATGTTCTTAAACGATTGACATGTGTATCAATACCAGACAGATAATATATGTTATGTCAACTGACAAAGACTGTCAGTCACACAATGCCTTATACACGCAGCTATTTCTATTGCGTGATCAGTTACATGATATAGATATATAATCAGAGATCATCCATGAAAGAATAAAGCATGTTTATAGCATGCTAATAGAAATTACTATTATATACATGTATCAGATTAGATTCATCCGATTGTTGAAACGTTATATATCATTTCCTATGTCACACACATGTAGCTGAACTGAGTTTTGTTTGATATGGGCAACATTGAATAATGTACAAAAAAAAAGGGGGAGGAGGGAGAGGAGGTGGGAGAACTTAACAGTTACAGAATCCATAGATTATATGTCTTTTCAGCATTCCAAAGATTTTTTTTGTCTCATACAATGAGTTAGACGTAATGTTCATTGGTTAACAGTTTACATTGATGAACGACGATGATCCCATTTTGTATACTGTGTGTGCTTTGATTGTTTGGAGTTAAACGTTGTAACCAAGGGTATTTTACTTCTATGACGACGGATTGTCCACTTAACACTGTTTCTTGACTTATTACAGTGTAAAACAAAGAAAAAACCTCATAAAAACACCCCCACGATTGTCGGTGAGCGATATGTTCAACAGCTATTTTGTGAGAAATGTGGATTTAAGAGGGACATGAAACCAAGAAAACACCACATCAAAGTCTATATGCCTTTGCCATCAAGACTTTGACTACAGGTTAAGAGGACGAGAACTGCCTCCAAGATTATTTTATTCTAAACACCTAAAATGTAGTAAACAATTACCATTATTTTGTTCCTCGTCACATACGAATATAAAGTTCTGTGAATTCAAATAATTATGCTAATTACATGTACCATTTATTGAGTATTGTGAACAGTTTAAAGTAACTACAGGTTTTTGATTGTCATTTCTTGTAAATGGTTATGTTGTCCTACAAAATTCTACCCTAGGGCAGTTTATAACATGTACGTGTAACACACAGGAGTAATTTATACTATCCTGTGTTATTGTATGTTCACATCCCTCTGATATACCATTACTATAGTATTTCTACATGCTTCTGCTTGGCAACAACAGTCTGGGCTGAGGTCTAGTCTTATCAAATGTCATTGGCAGACCAAATCCATCCAGTTTGATGATTGGCCAGAACAGGGCCAGACCATGTAATAAGTTCCTGTATACACATGCCTTAGGGTTGTTGGAGAGGTATATCTGATAGACCCTACTAGTCTAGTATTGGCGAAGTTTAGGGAATTTTGGGGTGAATACAACTCTGATTAGTTGTTTATGGTGCAGCAATATTTTATTTTTTTTTTACATATACATGCATGTTATTTATGGAAAAAAAATAAGCTGGCACTTTCACCAGGAATTAGATGATGGTTTATAATATTTTTTTTAAATAAGCTAGATACATATTAAGTAAGTTTATAAACATATAAAAAGGAATTTATGCAAATAAAAATAGGTTTACATTTATGTCAAATATAAGATATAGAATAATAGAACTGCAGGGATGGAAATCAGTTTGTTTGTTTGTGGTTCAACGTCATACTCAAGGGTATTTCAATTATATGACGACACATTGTCGCCTTTAAACAGTTCCTCGCCTAAATACAGTGGAAAACTGAGAGATAACTTCGTAAAAAGCAAACTCCTCGCGATTGCCCGAGTCTCATCGTGAGACTCACTGATATACTCAAACCCGTGGACAGGGATGGGAGTTCAGTTGGAGCTGGTTATAGGTGATTACATGTACCTATCCAAATCTGATTTTAAGATTGAGCTGCTTTTCAATGTTAAACAATAGTAATTGATCAAGTTCACAGTTTGAATTTTAAAATAACCGATCAAAATAGTTTGCCATATAGCACAAACCCGGGTATTGAACTACTGATTATAATCGGAACCGAAGACACGTGTAGTGCACACAGATACCAAAGTATAGGTTTGTGAACCTGATGAGTCAGTCCAACTCCCCAGCTGACATCTATCCAATAATAATACACTGTGATTTCACTCAATTTATAACACGCTGTGATTCCCAGACCAGGTGTCACTAGAAACGATTACACTGGTATTTCACATCTATCTCTTTGATAGAGACAAGTAACATCTGTTAAGCTGCTTTAACCATCACTTTGAAAGTTACAGATTAAACGAGAATGTTGCATAAAGTACTTGTAAGATGTACAATTCTTATTAATGTACAATAATATGTGATTTCGTTTCACTCAAACAGTGTATTTTTTTATTTAAATTTAATTCAGAAGGATTTAGACACAATCTAATTAACAATCTTGTCATCCTTTTCAACATTAATGTCATAAAATTAAATGAATATTTTGTAATAAAAGAAGTAAATAAACAATTGTGTGAAATGTAAAAAAAAATATGGATAAAAGTATCGAAAATGTGTGGTTTTTGTTACAAATTATTATTAAACTTTCTCTATCAGATGAAATTACATTAATAAAGAGAAAGTAACTATAAAGCCTAAACACAGCCTAGCATGCCCCTGGTTAGAATTCTGGATCCATTGAGTAGAGGACACTCTATTGGAGTCCATTGTCTACAAAATCAAGGCAAGTTGAGTCAACTAGGAAACTGAATTGTAAAATTTAAAATTTATTGTATGCCCAAGGGATGCTGTTTACAGCAGATTATTGAATCTGATTTTGATCTATTGCTATTTTAAGGTAAACAACAAAACTCCGAGAAGTTTGGTCACATTACTTTCAGTTTCCCTATTTATAATATAGTGCCCTGTGAACACCTGGTCTAGTGGCAACACACATGGAATATCGTGTATTTACCAAAATTGAGTTAACAGATTCCAACTGCCATGACCTAAAATCTCTGTACCATACTTTTAGTTCAGTTTACTTTCACTTTCATCATCAGCACAGGACGGCAATGTGATGAACACCTGGCAGACTGACAACAGTATTTACGACAACAGGGGAAAACCTTACTCTAACAATAATTCCCCGATCATTAACACGCAGTGTTTGGTAAACATTGAGTATAGGATATCAATGACATGATAAGCCACCTTAGACCACCCATGTGGGTTACATGTACTTCTGTTTGCTCACATAGAATTTTGAAATACAATAAGAAAAAATAACAAATACATTTTTTTGGGGTTGTTTTTTTTTGCTTCTAGGTCAGTTTTTGGTGCAAATCTTCAATCGGCTCCTGAATACACAAATTATTCAAATATTAACATTTCTTGCAATGGTTCAAACAGAGCACAGGAAGATATCATTCAGTGTGGGATAAAGTACTATCATAGAGACATGATGGTCAATAGTATTCCAGTTCCCACCTTGGTAATACGCCCATTCACCAGCTCACGTCTCATTAAACCAAACAGAGGATGACTCAGCGGAGAGAGTCAACAGAAATTACATGGGCATCTTTGGACAGAATAGCTCCTCATTCATAAAATAATAAGAATTCCAAAATTAGGCGATAATAATACATTTTCCTATAACTTATTGACTTTGCAAACAAATGCTCCAACTGATACATGTATATCCACGGAGTCCTTAATACAACACAGAAATCTACTTAATCATAATGTTATTTCATCTGACAGCTGGTAATCTACAATCTCGATGGTAAAGATCTTGTAGACAAAAACAGCTTAGCTTTCCACAATAACCAGATTCACAATAGAATGAATGGTAAACCCTTGGAGCAAGTTCGTAAACCCATAATCTAGAGAAGTCAGAGAGTGATTGTACTATTTTCAAGTGATACATTCATCCAGCCAATCTACATTTACAACTAGAATTAGATGCTTCTTAGGACTAAGAAAGGATTGTCAATCCAGATTATGCACATCTGAGGTTCTTATTACATTGTGTAAACAATACATTCAAATTTTGTAATTGTCTTTTCAAATTTGCACTTGGGGATGTTCCACACATCTGGCATTGCCTGTTAAAGGAAACCCCATTGGTACAACACTGCCAACACACACACCATGACAAAATCAAGCCAATCTTGAGACATACACATTGTGCAATACATATACTTATCAGACAATTTTACAGAAGTAGCATCCCTTAGTCTTTGTACATGTACTTATATGCATATTGCACCAATGAATTTGTATTAAAATTTGTATCTACCTGTCAGGTTAACTGACCAATTTTGAAACTTAATTTTCCTCCAGTGCTAAGTAAAGACAGCATTGCTACACTAAGCCACAAGGCCAGATAGAAAGAGAACAAAATCATCTGAAACCGAATAACCTATCATAGAATGGTCTCAAATATAAGTTATTTATAAACAAACAACATTAAAAAAATAAAATGTCAGATTTTCAGTCCCCAGATTCAGACATTCCTTGAGTTTAATACTGCCCCTAATTCAACCTTTGAAGTAACAGTATACCTTTGATTTTAAATCTCTTCCACCACATCAAAAGGTAAATAAAGTACTCAAATTTCATATTGATAGGACTTTAACACCTGTGTATTAAACTTAAATAGTAATTTAAGTGTTTTACCAGTACATCACAGATTTTAATCATGCTACACTATATTTGGGTTGTGTTGGTGTATACCTATCAAGGAGGGAGTACTTGACAACAGACACTGTCCAAATAAATTCACACTGAACTGGCCAATACAGTAAAGTTCAATAAAGTTCTTCGTTGCTATATGTCCACCACAACTCCAGGTTATGACAAATAAAAACAAATATATGTTTTATAAAAAGTAATCACACTTGCTAATGGATGTCTATTAACTAAAATAGACGAATCATCTCATGTTCTAGCTCCCATAGACAAGTTACTAAATAGATCTTTATCACATGTATTTTGGGGTTAGCTACGGACATCTCGAGAGAAGGTAATGACCATTTACATGGTATATAATGTATTCATAGTCGTAACTGGTTTGATTTCATCCATACAATTTAAAAGTTCCATGAAAATCAGGACAAATCAGATTTTCTCTGTTCTGGGAAAACACTGTTTATGTCTTTGTTAAAATGGAAAATGTGTATATGAAGTGGACTCGAATCCATGACTCTTTAAGAGTCTGGCACCAAATTGGTAGCATGAATGTATATCACCTAATCCACTCAGCTAATTGCCTAGGCCCAATGATTTTCCATTTAAAAAAATGACAAATTCCGTTTCAGATTTTATGAATTCCGTTTTAATTCCGTTTCAATGTCAATACCCTAATTTTTATACATGAGGTTGACAGAAATTATCGCAAAATCACTATTATTCCTTAAATCATTCATCGCTATCGCTGTCAATGCGTCCGCCATCTTGAATTTATAATTAGGTCTTCCAAAACCTACCTGATTTTTTAAAAAATCAAGGAAAGTCTAAATTTTGCTACCAAATGTGTTAAACGTTAAACATCGTCCAGCTTTTTCTAAATTTGTTCATGAATTCGATATATTTGAACAAAATCTGCTTTTATTAATCATGATAATAACTGTGCAGGCGAAAAAAACCCTCTTCATAAAAATCGGATAGTTCCTCGCGGGAGACAACTCTTACATCAAATATTTGCATGTATGCGGCGATCAGGCTACATGTACAACGATTTTCACACCAGTACAGATCATTAAACGGTCTTAATTCCGAAATTCCCTTGCCATTCACAGAAATTGAACATTTAAGTTTCTTTTTTTAAATACACTGATCAATAACCACTGAATTTCCGATTTTTCCAGGTAAATTTTGATTTTTCGCGAAAAAACGATTTTCCGTTTCAAGATGCGAATTCCGTTTCAAATTGGTGATTCCGTGAATTCCGTCCGTTTTCCGCGATCGCGGAAAATCACTGGCCCTAACTTATTAAACTCAAATCAAATTTAGTTTGTGTGCTCCATGTGAGAAGATGTCGCTTGGGATTGATTTTGGCGTATGTCGGACATCATGTGGCACCACCTGGTGACAAATCAGTCTGTCCGTCAATTTTTTGGTTTCCGACATTAACTTGAAAACCGTTTATTGAATTCAAATCAAATTTAGTATGTGTGTTTCATTTGACAAGACGTCGCTTGGGATTGATTTTGGCATATGCCGGATATCATGTGGCGCCACCTTGTGGCAAAATCTAACTTTCATTTCTTTATGTTAATTTGTAAACTTTTTCTGGAATTCGAATCAAACTTGGTATGATTGTTCCATGTAGCAAGATGTCACTTGGGATTGATTTTAGGGTGTGTGGAACTACTGGTGGCAAAGTCCAAATTTCATATCTGTTTGTTAATTTAAAAACTTCTTGTTGAATTTGAATCAAACTGTATATGATTGTTCCAAGTAGCAAGACGTCACTTGGGATTAGTTTTGACAAATCTGTTGACAAACTCTAAATTTCTGTATGTTAATTTTAAAACTTCTTGTAGAATTTCAATCACACTTAGTTAGTATGAGTGTTATTTTTAACAAGACAGAGTAAGATATTCCATATGTCAAGATGTCATGTAGAATTTTGTTTGGTCTAACTTATTAACTTGAAATGTCTTGTCAACATTTTGATTCCGGACATTAACTTGAAACCTTCTTTTGGAATTCAAATCAAACTTAGTATGAGTGTTCCATAAGACAGAGTTCAGATATTCCATGTGTCAAGATGTCGTGTAGGATTGTGTTTGTTGTATTCTTGTCTAGACATGATGTCACCTGGTGAATTCTTTTCAAACTTGATTTTAATTATTTCCATATCAGGAAACACATATGGCGTTGTTGACATGTCAACTGTCTCATTGAACTTGTATGTTTGCTGGCTCTTGGTCTATAGTGCCCTTTACCGCTTCAGACACTTCGTACAAATGATATATGAGACCACAATTTCAGTATCACGATTCTTCACCTGACGGTACATTCTTTGATCGACTTTGATCTGAGAGTTTTAGAATTAGCATTGGGAATAATCATCTTGGAGTCTGTACTTGAGAGACGAGTCCTGTACGACTGAAGATAGCGAGGGCGTTGCAATTCCTATATAACCTTATTATTCGAGATGAAATAATTTCCACGTAGCAGCATTCAGGTTTGAAGGATTCAGCGTGGACTACTGTATGTGCATCCGTTGAAATATGTTATCATCCCAAATATTGGGTACATCCAAGATAACACCTTGCTGATGACTACCTGAACAATCAAGGCTATTAGTAGGTAGAAGTTTAGTGATAGAGTTGATTCGTAGTTGTGATTGAAAAATCGAGGTTGTTTCTGGGAAGCTGATTGAAGTTAAATAGGTCACCCAAATATCCAAGGTGCAATACGGTGTTTTTGTTTCCATCATTGGGGCGTTAACATCGTACTCAATGGTATTTCAATAATATGACGACGGATTGTCCACTTCACACGGTTGCTTGTCTAATTACGGTGGAAAACCGTGAGGAAACTTCGTAAAAAAAAAAAGAATAACCCGTGCGATTGCCAGCGCCACATCGTGTGCCTGGTAATCGATAGACGGACTAGATGCCGTGAACGGTACATCGAAGTAAGATTAGTAAGCGAACACGCTATAACCATTATGCCGCAGGCCCGAAGTACAGTACGGAGCATTTAGCAGACTGATGGCAATCATGATGAAGTTATGGTTATTAAGTTGTGGAATGTTGTAAAGCGTTGAAGGGTATAATAAGAAATTTCAAACATTCTCTACGGAGAGCATTATTGTCCTCCTGTGCCCAGCTAGGTTATATAGGCTTTATTTTTTTTACAATGGTCAAGAAACCCCGGCGGATGTTCTTCCTCGTTCCAGGAACCATGACTGACCATAACGACAAGCAGCAGATTGTTCATCAACCGGTTCAATTCAGATATCTGGACACTAACAACATTTAGAAATACAATAACCAGTCTAATATAGTTTAATATTGATATTTTGAATAAAACCTGTCTTTTCTTTATTTCAGGACTCGCAGATATGAAATATTATTGTCAGGTGTGTGGACAGAGTTTTACATTGAAACATAACCTGAAACGGCACATGAAGAAACATGACCCGATCGAAAACAAAACAACCATTGCCTGTGATCTCTGCGCCGCCAAATTTACAAGGGGAGACAACTACAAGTTCCACATGGCTAAACAGCACGGAATAAATGTCCGCTCAGTCAAAACAGATAATGTCCCGCCCAAAAGCTGAGGTCTCAGACTTTCAGAAATGCAGGTGAAGTGACCTGAAATTTTCATTGGCACAAGGAATCAGATGTGATTGAAAACACGACGTGAGACACAAGATTTATTGGCTATAGCCTACTTGCGAATAGGTTCAAGTCATTAACATGGTAGTGTAAATCGAAGAGGTTCATAAACGCTTAATGTGAAAAGCTAGGGAAAGGCCATGGACCGCAAAATAGTCTTGGGTCAGAGCCATGGATTGAATTTTTTTTTTTTTTTTAGATTTTTAAGCTATATTTTAATGTTAAACCTATACTCGGAATTTTTAGCCTGTATTTGTTTTTTGTAAGTTGGAATAAAAATAATACTCCTTGGAAGAAAATGTCAAAGTGTGGGTTGGTTTGTTTTTGTTCGCGTTGGTTTACCATATTATTGTCATGTGAATGTCTTTCATTTTTATTCCCCTCGTTTCTGTCCAGGGTGCGGTGTAAGAGGCGGCGATCATTCATGCTCTTCAAAACTGTTAAACTAGCACCAACTACCATAGAGCATTCTAAACGTTATTCACAGACCTACCTGCGGAGATTCCAGCTCTAAAGTATCACCTAGCTATCTTGTCTGGCTTCCGATATTTTGGAAACCAGCTTTCAGTGCGCAGTTATACTCGTCGCATCACAGCTTGAATGGACTTCACAATACTTTAAAAACAACAACACGTGTTTGCGCTGTGTGAGGTTAAACATTTCTGTATTTGGTTTGCTTCTGGTTCATTTACTTGTTAAATGAATTGACTCGCCTATATAGATCAATAAACACCATAGGTCCATATGTTCCAAGTTTTATAATACCGCGTGTAAAAATAGTTTAAAACCTCAAAATGGCAAGTTATTTGCCTATACATCCAGCCGAGGATCGAGTCTTAATTTAACCAAAACTAACAGTGGCTAGCCATTCAAAAAGCTATTGGTCTCACGCTGGCCAACCAGTGTATAAGTGAAATAACCTGAAGTACAACGTTTAATCCAAATTAAACAAAATAAACTCAATTTTCATTGTTTTTGAAGCTGGTCTGATTATGACCTGTTCAATTAATACTGTCTAACGCTACCATTCAAAAATGCAATTATTATATGAAGTTCCAACACGAGGTGATGGTGTATCGGCCATCATTGTAATGCTGTGTATGCATATCTGAGCGATTGTTGTGGCTTCCACTTATGACTCCAGTAGTCGCTGTTGCTTGAAACATTTGCGTATTGGGTCATTGTTAACGTCATGTCATTGCAAAACATGAGTTTACATCAGTCTCATTCATTTACACCGTCTGCACCGCGTTCAACCTATTATATCAACACTTTTTTAAACCGCTGACCCAACACACTCATTGTCGATGATAGTATATAACAGTTGCATAATCTTTATCTGCTTGAAGTCAGAAACTAAGTTTTTGCCATTCTCTATTTTCTTTGATTTATGTGATTTGTGATTTGGTAAATCTTTGAGTATTTCTTTTCCACACTTGATTGCGACTTAAATTCTGGCGAATGCATGGTGTTAACTTATTTTAATAAGGTTTGATAGTCTGCATTTTGTAACCATCAAGAACTATCAAACTCAAGGACTTCTATGTGGAATTTTTGTATAATTGTTTCACTAAATGCAGGCTAATAATGTGAATTTTCGTATTAACAAA
>JAVFBX010192347.1:0-13290 GCA_034783855.1 Mopalia kennerleyi
AGTTGAAACCGGCATTTACTGATGGCCATTCGGTGCCTAACTCTGAGGGTCGTGGGTTCGATACCCGGACGGGTTTCAACCTGCAAAATTTTCTGAACTAGAATCTGTTCAAACTAAGAAAGTTTTATCCCAAAATACCGAACTAGAATCAGTTAAAACTAAGAAAGTGCTATCCTAAAATAACGAAGTAAAAAAAACCCCTGTTTATATCCACTTTCTAAAAGACACAAAAATCATTCCCCATACAAGCTAGCGAAAAATAACATGTCTACTAAAAAGCTCGATTTATTCTGATTTCATGTTATTGTAGCATGTTCAACAAAATGATTGTGTAAAATTGTGTAAATTAGTCAGTTAAATTTTACATTAGGAGATATTGATTAAGGTAAACGTTAATAAACCTGACTCTTTTCCAGTGATGAATATTTCGTGTCGATCAGCATTTTCTAATCACAAATCTCACTGATGTTCAACAAACTTAACGGAAGTGAACACGTTAACGCCTTTTTTTCAAATATTTATATTCACACTTTTCCAGTTTATGCAAATTGTGGTTGACAGAAGGCGTAACACTCATTTTTAAAGGTGCCAGTATAAAATCGAGTTCTGTGCATAGTCGAATGGTAAATCCCATACTTCATATCGAGCGTTACTCAGATCAATACAGTTTAATTTGTACCGTTTCAACTTTGGCATGCGCTTGTTTTAAGTGTGGCATGCACTATATTACGGAGAGACGTCATTGTCTCCAACGTAAATAAAACAAATTTGGCAGGGGAGATGGAATCAAGATCCTCCGTGACCGCCCTGTGGCTAAGGGCAGTTTGTTTGAAAAGTAGCAATGCTGTCTTCACCTAGTACTGAAGGAAAATTAACTTTCTATCATACTGGAAACGCTTCACATCTTGGCTGTGCTTGTATCAATTATTGTTGGAATAAATCGCCGTCATATACGTTAAAATCCCCTTAAGCACGGCCTAAAACACCACTCAATCAATTAATCGTACCGTGACAGCTCCCATCCGGCCATATACGTCACTGGAGCAGAAATTGAAGCTTCGACTCCTACCTTCATGAAAATTCGTACACGCTTTTAACCAAGTCTGAATGTTAAAATAGAATCTGTTAAAACTAAGAAAGTTCTATCCCAAAAAACGAAAAAAAAAATTAACCAAACAAAAAACCTGTTAATATTCACTTTCAAAATCATTCCACATACAAGCTAGAGAAAATCTTATCATGTCTACTAAAAGAGTTCTATTGTTTTCTGATTTCATATAACTGTTCCATGTTCAACAAATAGATGAATTGGGTAAAGTGGTCAATTCAATTTTTACATTTGGAGATATTGATTGAAGTAACCGTTAATAAATCTAACTATTTTCCAGTTATCAATAGTTCGTGTCGATCAGCATTTTCTAATCACAAATCTCATAGATGTCCAACAAACTTCACCGGACGTGAACCCGTTGGCGCCTGTTTTATTTATATTTACTCTTTTCCAGTTTTATGCAAATTATGGGTGGGGTTAACAGAAGGCCTAACACTCACTATCAAAGGTGCCGGAAGAAAATTGATTTCTGTGCATGGTTGAATGATACACAACATAATTCACATCGAGCGTTATTCAGATCAATGCAGTTTAATTTGTCACGTTTCAACTGTGACATGCGTTTGTTTTAAGCGTGACATGCACTGTATTAGAAACCATGCCATTGTTTCAAACGTTATTAAAACGAATTTGGCGGGGGACATGTAAACTAGATCTTTCCGTGAACGCCCTCTGGCAATGCTGTCTTTACTCAGCACTGAAGGAAAATTAACGTTCCAACATACTGGAAACGCTTTACGTCTTGGTTGTGCTAGTGTCAATTATTGTTGGAATACACCGCCCTCATATAAGTGAAATACCATAAAACACGACGTAAAACACCAATCAATCAATCAATCAATCAGTTAATCTTTCCGTGACAGGTTCTAGTTCTGATCTGTTTGTACATTTTGTATTTGTCTCCGTCGTCATATAAGTGAAATACCCTTGAGTACGACGTTAAACACCAATCAAACAAACAATTAGTAAATGTCGCCATTACTAATCAAATGACTTATTTAATCAGTAAGTGTCTTGTTTAATCAGTAAGTGTCTTGTTTAATAAGTAAGTGTCTTGTTTAATAAGTAAGTGTTTTGGTTTATAAGTTAGTGACTTGTTTAATAAGTAAGTGTCTTGTTAAGTAAGTAAGTGTCTTGTTTAATAAGTAAGTGTCTTGTTAAATAAGTACGTGTCTTCTTTATTAAGTAAGTGTCTTGGTTAATAGTTAGATGTTTGTAGCATGTTGGAAAACTAGCCGAACTACAAACAATACGGATCGATTTAACCAATACTAATACATGGACACAAACGTACATGTAGGTCATTATTATACTGGATAAGTGACACACGCTATGGCATCACAGTAATGATGTTCATGATTTAGACAACGCTGAAGCATACACAAAATAATTATATTTAAAAAAAAATAGTTTGAATTGAATTGAGGCTTCCTCTCGGTTTTCCACCTTGTTTAAAAATTGCAACGGGAGAAGTTCACAATCTGTCGTCAAATAAAGGAAATGTCATAGCATACGACGTTAAACAAGTAAACAAACATTTTCTGCAATTAAATTCGTTCTAAGGGCCTGTTTCCACGACAACAGTTGTACCAGCTTTTATATAAAACGTGTTAAATGCAAAGCTCATTCAGATAAAGGACTGTTCACACGACAGCTGTCTATAAACTGGCTAAAAGCCGGTTCGGAGATTTGGCCGTTCACACCAACTGACTTAAGCCAGTTTAGGTTCGCAGCGTCATACTCTATGCGTCATTGTGACGTTATTTGCACACCCTAGGGTTTGTAAACCGGTTCCGTTAACTCGAACATTTTAAACCGGTTTAAAGTCCCCTATAAACTGGGTGAAGTTTAACAGGCCTAAAACACCCATATACGTTCACAAAGACAACGTCAAGCCGGCTTTGAGCAACGTTTAGAATTATGCCGGTTAAATATGGCCGTGTGAAAGGGCCTTAACTAGCCGAAAGCTTACATATGAATAATAACGTCAATATAGCCCTTATTCACCAGTGTATACGCTTAACAATCAACATGTGCACGTCATATACAAAACATTCATTGCAATGACTCATATTTGCAGCTCGCTGGCTAAAGGCAGTTTGCTCGGAGTGTAACAATGCTGTCTTTACTTAGCACTGGAGGGATATCACCTTTCCTACTATAACAAAACGTTTCCCATTCCATGGCTGTGCTGATGTCAATTAGAGTTGTACTACATCGACGTCATATAGCGGAAATATCACTGAGTACGACGTAAAACACCAACCAACTAAGCAATCAATCATGTCTACGTTAAAGCAAAAATCCACATCAACTTCTTTAACTGAACACGTATACAATTATTATATAACATTCATTTCAATAATCTATATAATATACTTCTACAGTAAACAAATTCATCTGGTCAATTCATGTTAAACACGTTCTCAGCACATACAAAACTGTCTGTACACAAATTATAATCAATACAAGTGTAACATATGCTAGACACTCTAGACACTGAAGAGAAACCCTAAATAAATCACGATTATGTATCAGTTGATTTAGCAACCTGTAGTAACTGTAGTCATTTTGTTTGACCGATAATGTTGTTAACGTCATTAAATAATCAGTTTATTGTTATAAGTCAACAGTTGTTATAAAATGAGTTGCTTTTAAAACAGTATCGGGTGTTGTTACAGTATAAGTAATTTATTGCAGCAATGTCCCGCGGTTGTAGTTCAGCGGTTCCGCATCGGACACCTGATCAAGGTTCTTTCTCTGCATTAAACATTAACTTCGGCAATGTGCACCATTAGTTAAAACAGAAACCCAACACTATTGCTGAGGGCAGTATGTTTCAAGTATTGATATACTTGTTTATTAAGCTCCGAGTGAACAATAACTGTCCGCCGGAGCAAAACTCTTCCCAATTTATAAATGTGTTCAATTACTCCTGAAGAACCCCACATGGACTCTGTACCCCTGATATCATATATATATGTACAAAGAAAAGAAAAAGGGAGGACACTCTGCAGAGGTCGATCCAGCTTTACCGCGGAGAAATTTAACCACTTCAAGTCCACTTATCACATAAAATACATAAATTCCACCTGTCCGTGTGAGACAAATAGTTCATCTTCAAATCCTAACCCAGAATTGTGATGTTAGTTATATATAATTCTCGAATGTTGGTTGCGCACACAAAACTTTTCGTTCTCCCCCCAATTAAGACCACACGTGATGTATCACAATTCTGTGTTGGAATTTTAAGACGAAACATTTGTCTCACATGGACAGGGTCGATTTGTTAATTTTATGTGATTAATGGACTTGAAGCGCTTACATTTTAACCAGGTACACATAGGGTCCACCCCAGAGTGTCTTCCCTCCTTCTGTTCTATATACATATACAATCGCGATAGTACCGAGCCGTGGATCCACCGCGGTCATATAAATTAAAAACCCTTAGGTACGTCGATAAACACCAATCTATCAATCAATGAAATGAAAAGTGTTTTGTTTTACCAGGACATTTGTTTCCCCATTGCTATGTAGAGACACAAAAGTGCCATCGGATCAAAGAGACCTTTGAACTTACGTCCTGAAAATAATTAATTACTAAATAGAGTTTTTTTTACATTTCAGTGCTGATGGCAAATACGAGGTGTCTTACAAGTCAAATTGTGTGATATACAATACCGGGCAAATTGCATGGATTCCGCCTGCTATCTACCAAAGTTCGTGTACCATTGACGTCCAATTCTTCCCGTTTGATGAGCAGAGATGTCAGATGAAGTTCGGGTCCTGGACATTCACAGGGAAGCAGTTGACCTTCACGTGGTACAATGGAATCGAACGGGTAGATTTAAATGACTATCTGAAAAGTGGTACATGGGACATTATCGGCTGCCCTGGTGAAATCGTCAATAAAACTGACCAACGGACAAACGAAATGACCAGACAAGTAGTGTTCACAATGGTGCTGAGGCGAAAGACGCTTTTTTATACTGTAAATTTAATAATTCCATGTGTTTTGATTTCATTTGTGAGCGTATGTGTGTTTGCTCTGCCGGCAGATGCTGGAGAGAAAATGACTCTGTGTATTTCTATTTTACTCGCGCTGGTCGTGTTCATGTTGCTAGTGTCGAAAATTTTACCACCCTCACTGAAAATTCCGCTCATAGCAAAGTACCTACTATTTACATTCGTTATGAATATATTTGCCATTTTCATCACTGTGATCATTATAAATCGTAACTACAGAACGCCTCGCACTCATCGAATGCCATATTGGGTGCGTCTAGTCTTCCTGAGGTACCTTCCAAAGATTTTATTCATGGAGCGACCGGACCACGAAGAACGTTGGAAGAAAAAAGAACCCATAGAGGTTCCACCTGTAGAACAAAATGAAACAAGACGATTTAATACAGTAAATAGGAGGACAGACCTCCTGGAGCTTGCTGAAATTCATCATCCAAACTGTAAACTTAATCCAAAGGCAAATCCTCCTTCCTACGATAAAGTTGTTAATAGTAACCCGGAAGGTATTATACCTCTGACACCAGAGATGCACAAAGCTACGGAATCTCTGATGTTTATATCACAGCACCTTCGAAATGAAGAGGAGTATGATAATGTAAGTAAATTCGGTGTCACCAGTTGGTGGTTAGGAAACGTAATGCTGCATTGGTGCTCACTGAGCTAAGAGTCAACACAAATTCCATATGTTGTGACCTCTTGATTTGACCTTCAGGATGTCCTGTTTGGTATTTGTTGCTCGTGACGTCCTTTACCAAGTCCTTTATAACGTGTAGGTTATTTTTAACTCACGGGATGGAACAAGTCTGTTGGACTATTCCCCCTATTCAATTGACGTCAAAACCCCTATTATGTTAGCGTTTATTTTGTAAAATGCCCTGAGGGGTGAACAGTTCAAATCAAATCAAGTTGTCGGCCAAACCATCATCTAGGTTGATGCAACCGAATGTCTATTGTAACATCCAAATTAAACAAACAAACCAATACCTTAATGATAGTTCCAAAAATAAATTAGGTTCAGCAAAAAAGTAAGGTGACCTGTTGCTACTGATAGATAAGTACATTCGTATCTATAATTACGATTTTGAAACTCTCAATAATTCTTACGGTACTTTGTAATTGTGGTTTGGGGTGTATATTTACTTTGTTTTCAATTTACTTCACTTTTGTATCTATGTACACATCGTTTATGTTATTGGTTTGGAGGAGTATATACTTAGAAGGAATTAAAAATCTATAGTAGTATTGCTTGGACGTCCTGGAGATACAAGCTAACACCCTACTTAAGTGATCGTCACATGTAAGATTTCTAGTTAGTGGTTTAAACTCATTTTATTGATTTTCAATGCCGTTGACAAATCAGTCTGAAACTGCAGGCGGATAAGAAATTTTCTCTTTCCCGCCACCAGATCATACACCGGAGTGGACTGTAGAGCCCACAATACTCATTCGAGTTGAACCCATCTCCCCGGCTCTCCAATTGGGGCTTGTATTTTACCTACAACTAAAATGACGTCTACGAAGACAAATGACGAGATTATAGCAACAATTGGCACCAATAACACCAGTACGGGATACTGATATTTGGGATACTGATATTTGGACAAAGGGTGACTTGAAACTCGGAGGGGTAACATATTTAAGCAATGAGAAGGATACATGTATTTCCGCATCAATGATGTTAGACATTGTGGACCTTGGCTTGGGAAGATGTTTAATAAATGGGATTTTTATGGGCGAGTGTTGACTCGATAATTCTCTCCAGAAGTAAACGGGACTATTGTATCGCAGTACGTTAAAACTAGAACCAGTATACACATTACATGGAGCACAAGTCGGGTGTAGGTGCACCGTAATACTCCATACATTGAGGTCACGTACTAACGATAGTACATGTAGAACGATCAATAACATAAGCCAGTATAGCATGTTGCTAGGTTTTGATTAAAACCCATAGAGGCCCAAAACACTTAAAATACTTTGGTGCCCTCATGTATATGTAGCTCAAACAATAATAAACCACAGAATCAAATTTAGTTTTTCACAGTGAAACAAAATATTGAGGAAAATGGAAAATAATATTGTGATGCCATCTTGTTTTTTGCTTGATGCCGTTACGTACCTGTTTTGCTTAAGGGCTTATACAGTCATACATGTTGCAACGATGTTGGTATTACCGCTGACTAGAACAACAAAACTGATATTTCCTAGTGGAACAAGTTCAATATTTCACTGCTTTGATAATAGTTTAATGGCGCATACAAGCCATTAATTAGTTAATTCGTTCCACAACACAACAATGAGTTTGTCTTCGGTTGTTTGTATACACGATTACCTCCAGTTTGTTTGCTTGTTTGATTACGGTTTAACGTCCTACTCAAGGATATTTCACTTATATGACAACGGATTGTCCACTTCACACTGTTCCTTGCTTAAATACAGTGACAAGCCGGGAAGAAACCTTGTTAAACCCACCCCGGCAAATGCAGGAGTCAGATAGTGTAACTCACTCATATACCCTATGGTCAACAGCTGGTCTTGAACGCGGGGACGGAACATCGGAGTAGGATTAGTAGGCAGACACGATAAGTTCTTAAGTTCATTTATCAGGTCGTTGGACAGTTGAAAACAATTAATCTGGGTTGAGCCATACAATAAATTAATCATTTAACACCCTGATATGACAAGGACGTAAAGAGTTCTTACCGATGTTTTCTTTTCTGTTACAGGTGCGAGAGGATTGGAAATACGTTGCCTTGGTTTTGGATAGATTGCATCTGTACATATTTTTGGCGGTTACAATTGGCGGGACAATGGGGATATTTTTACAAGCCCCTCACATATTTGAATTTGTGGACCAGGACGCTATTTTACACGATCTCATCATTGCGCAGTAGAGTACCTGTTTGGCATTTACCCTTTCCAGTGAACCCATCCTGGGCCGGCTTCATTAAGATATAATTTGTTTTTTTAAGAAAATACTGACAAAATAAAGGTTCGTTGTCCCTCACAGAGCTGGAATACATAAAATAGTTAAAGTAAATATTATGTTTTGTGTTTTACGATATATACACTATGCAAAGCTTATCACAGGATAATGCGTAACAGCTTTGCTAAAAATGTTTTCAGATTGATGACTCAGATTGGTACATTTATAGAGATAGAAACAGTATTATTAGTAGACTTCGCTTTATCTTTACATTGGTTTTGGAATATTTAGCAGCTCACAAATAAAACAAATTTTTTTTACAATCTTGATTGAATGTGTACAATATGGTTTTAGAAATATTGTTTGAAGTTTGGGTTATGATGGGTAATCTGTGTTCGGTAATGCCGAATAAATATCATCACACCATTTAATGAAGATATCTGGAACATTTAATAGGCCGAACTATGTTACGTTTTCAAGGTATCATATGTGAATATATTTAGGGAGGATATCAACGGGTATACTGCAGATGGATCTTCCTGACCCACAATAAATCACATCTAGCAACAAGTACATTTATTATAGGAGACCGTGCGTGGCGGTCGGAAGACAGCCAGGGACATTGACTCGATTCACCAAAGACACAATCTAAAGAAACGTGAAATCGAGTTGAAGTGCCCTAAAGAAGTGTCCCGTTATAGTGAGATACTTACCACTTATATTCCCGCCCATTTGCACTGTTGACGTTTTTTGAGATTTGTATACAGTGTATATATGTACATAAAATATGAAAACCATTCGATGCAATCTGGTGACTTGATAGAGGTATGAGGTCAACTATTTGTCCACTCTTATACACCCAGTTACTTGCTACATGTCCGGTACATATAAGTGGGCTGGGCTCCATCCGTTGCAATAATAAGTTTATGAAGTCTCGATTTGTCATTGACGAATTGAATGTGTGTTTCTTTCTTTTAGAGCTACATTTGTAATCTTTGTCATGAGTTTACGTTGACAGAAAGTGTTATAAACAAGATTTAGAATGATTTTTTGATGTATTCATTGCTTCGTGTCCTGTGTTAATAAGTACACTGCGAGTAGTTTTGTATATTATTTTAAGTAGAATTTTATAAACTGTTCATTCATTGAAGGTATACAAAGACATTTTCGAAGCACGACAGCCTATGATTTAGCACATTTGCAGGGTCCACAACAAGAGTGTGCAATCGTGTTCTGTTCTGTCAACTGATAACTTTTTAACCGTGGTTTGATTATATCGTAATTATTTTTTAGCAAATTGATTCATTTTTTGTTGACATGCTACCAAAGAGCGTGATATAGTTCATTTGAAAGCTTTTTCGTTCATAAGACACAGAATGAATGATTGTACAATAACAGATCCAGGAATTTTAGACACGTCACTGTATATGTTTTCCGGTAGGCACAATCCAATTCTAATACCATAGCCATATTAACATCTTGTTGTTGACATGCTACTAAAGAGCGTGATATGCTTCATTTGAAAAAACTTTCGTTCGTAAAACACAAAATGAATAATTGTACAATAACAGGTCCAGGAAGGTCTAGGCACAGATTAGCCCTCTGGCTAGCCACTTAATTATGGCCGATCAATGATAATGGTTGAAATTTATCTCGTGCTCACAGTGTTCTTGGGTTTTCTTCAGGTTGTGAGTTAATAATACAGTGAGGAGCTACGAATCAACCGAATGTATTGATGAAAGCATTAGAAACACGTTTTTTCTTTTCGAAACCGCCACCTCCTCACAACATTACTTCCTCTCAACGCGCAAGAGCTCTCATACCGTTATTAATATAATTCGTTTTACGGACCAGTCTCTTCCTACAGGGTCTTGTGTTAATCGAATGATGACTATAAAGTATACTAAGAGGTTTTATAGAGCACAGCCAATATCTGAATACACAATTCATTTAAATATGAAGAAAAACCGACTGTCTTCCCAGTAAATTAATTGGCTGACTTAATTAAAAGCCTCCATAAAATGATTCAAATAGCGCACTTAAGGTATAATGAACTGAAATTGTATGATTACCAAAATAGCTCGTTATTCCACGAATATAATTCTCTTATCTTTGTAATTTATCATTTGTACGACTGAAGAGTTTATTTTCGTGCATCCATTTTAATGCCTTGAAGAAAGGACAACTGTAACATAAGATAACTGTATTTATGACTGTTACCAAATGACTTGCACTGTATTCTGTTTGTTATGATTTGTCAAGATTTTGTATTTATTTCCAACTATCGGAGGTAGCTGTTAAATAAATCATCAATTTGAACGAATGTTTTCTTTTTCTTTCTTAGTTTAGAGACACACAGTGTTGGAGAGTTGTGTGTCTTTTAATGATAAATAATAAAATATATGTTTGCAAAAAATAAAAATTGTTATTGCTGGTGTTTAGTGTTATCTCAATATTTTGTTCTAAGATCCACCGAAGAGTCCGCTTCTTTCTGTTCTCTATAAACAGGGCAGATACTCAGCCAATTCTTAACAACCATCCCCGATAGCAGTGACGTTCTGCAGGGCGAAACCGCACATCTAGTCCGATAAATAATGTCGTAGGGGCATATTCATCAAAAATGAATTTACTCGATCTTATAAAATTGAAATCCAGCATCTCTATCATAATCAAAAGCATATTAGTCCAGTATTCCGTCGATTGTCTCTTGTTTTACCTATCCCTACTCTTAAAGATATCATAGCTGATGAACGTTTGGCTCTTAGGGGCTCTCATTATGGCAGGTAGGCGAAAACTTATATAGCTCTCTCCCTACGTATTAACGAAGGGCTATTGGTATCTGCTTCTACATTATACGTATAACCTTTTAATGTATGTTAGTATTTAAAAGCTAAAGAAAATTGGTTAAGAATATTCTTAGTCTAGACGAGCAGGCTGTTAAAAAGGCTATTTAACAGATAAAGCAAATAGCTAAATAATATGCCTACTCTAGAAAAACAGACTTTCAAAAAGGTTAAAATACATTCGAATCGAAGTCTTTAATGATTCCACTAGGGTTATAAAAGCTATTGCAGTGTATGGTGGACTATTCTTGACACTTTAATGCTTCAATACATATTCTGTATTATTTATATACCATTGTGATACGAGGTTACGTCACAATTAGGATTCTTTGTGAGTTCACGGAATTAAATTAGGATTATCTTTTTAAATCATTAAGAATTATATATGTTATAATACAAGTAAGAGACAAAGTAATTTTTGTAACGATTTTAAGGGATGTTTAAAGAAAAATTAAGTATATTATTGAGCTTTAACTTTTTCAGTATCATTAGGCCTACATTATCACACACGGACATGTACCGTATATCAAAACCGTCACAGAGGTATTATATTTTTTGTGTTGTAATTAATCGTTTTAACCTTTCTTTTTACAATTGGAAAATTGTATTTACGGTTGCATCGATTAAAAAGAAAGGACAGGTATTCAAGTTTGGATATTTTATTTTTACCTGGGAGTGTCCTATTAATGATCATAAATCATTTTATTGGTTTTCCGGTTGGGGTTTAACGGTTAGCTCACTCACAGGACGGCGTGTTATCCCATCGGAAGAAGGAGATTACCTTCGACGCCACAGGTAATGAACAAAGACAAGACTGGACAATTACTGGATACGATCAAAATACATTACAGACTTTGTGTTGTCCATTAGCTCCAGTTCAGGAATCCTCTTGCTTTAGGTGAGGTCCCTATGGACATATATACAACCGACCAATTTAAAGATCTATTCAGATGTACGTTGGTGGCAATATTTCTGATTTAAAGCAGGAAAACATATAATAGCCTTTCCATGCAGTTGGTGCAGTTAAACAAAGTTATTCAGTTAACATCGATTCAACTTATCAAGAGAACAAGCAAGAAGGGGAAAAATGCATTCTACAATTTAATGCATTATACTGCTTATAAAGGCGATAATAAAAACTGTTAAAACGAAGGCCACTATATCTTCTATTGTAAGGCTAGCTTAACCAATAAATCTGTCAATCGTTCAATCCATCCGTCTGTCCACCCATACATACAACCATCCACCCATCCATCCGTCCGTCCGTCCGTCCAGTAATATTCCTTACTGTAAAACATACGTCTAAATATTCACAAATTTCAGTTTTCTGTTTTGTCAATCTGCTTTCGGCATGTTATATGCCAAATTCAAAAAGCATACCTAGATGTCTGCAAGAGAAATGACGCATATTTACTTTTATTTATCTGGCATCTTAATATAGGGCTACTTAAGAAAATGAAAAATAGGCCAGAGTAGCAAAGTCTTAAGATGATTGATTGATTGATTTATTCACACATACTACACAATGTACAGATAATGTAAAAAAAATTTTTTTTATACCTTTAGCAAACAATATAAATAAGACACTGGTAAGAGGAGGTACTGGTATATAAACGACTAATGTACCGAGGGCCGTTTCCCAGATTAATCACAACAACAAAGTTACCATACCTTCAATCAGTTGCCATGGCGACACGATGCTTTTATCACTGGGCGTCATAGTAACTGCGCGCGCATAAGGATGCGCACTGTTTGTGAAACATGCCCAAAAGTAACCACTGGAAAGAAAACGTTGAACGGCTTCGTTCTCCAAGTCATCCACAGATAGTACACCAATAGCTGGATTCCTAATACGTACAGCTTTTTTTTTTTCAAATCGTATTTGAAGTCAAATCGGGGTGAAGACATTCAGATAGGTTATGCAAGTAGTTATTATTTTCATTTCAAGTGCATTACATTGCTTGTGACAAAAAGACACGCTTTGAATTTAAAAATTGGTTTATGTTTGCAGGATGAAAAAAATCAAATCATGAAGACGAATGTTTGGCTTCAACTAGTAAGTTTCAGTATCGGTCTTTTTAAAAAATATTTTTTATGAGCACTAATATATTGATGTGGTGATTTGGGGGGTTTTCAAGAATTAAACCAGAGTTATCTATAACGTCTGCTTCCTGTTCTTCGCTAGTTCTATTGCGCTGTTCCCTTAATGTAGGCCGGCCCCTTCGAGGTCAATATTTGTCTGTTTTTTTTATATTTGTTAACACGAAAATTCACATTATTAGCCTGCATTTAGTAAAACAATTATACAAAAAAGTCAATGACTAGTCCTTTAATTTTAAGTTTGAAAATTGTGATTCAGTGTATTGTCAGTGTACAGCCGGATGGTT
>JAVFBX010192369.1:0-13289 GCA_034783855.1 Mopalia kennerleyi
CTTTGATACCACTTAAAATCGTAGCGATCTGAATTTATTGATAAAAGCTAATTTTGGGCGCTAGTGCCTCTTTAAAATTACCATATTTTAACAATAAGAGACTATATCCGTGTATAGAGTATTCATGTTATATTCCATCTCCACAAAGCCCGTCCATTGCGTACACTATCATCTATGACTTAACAGTTTTTATATATTACTTATAATAATTTTCTAATATTGTATCAGGCTATAGTACAGATTAAGGGCTCTTGCAAAGCCATGCCCTATTGCGTTTCCACGCAAAAGCTCTCCAGTATTGACAGTATTGTAATCAAGCTCTAAACACTTGAGTCCAAATGCTCAATAAGAGAATTAGTCGCTAACCAAGATTAAATCGCCAATAGAGGAATAGAGATAGACTTTCAACATGGCGATACGTCCTCTATATATAATGGTGGATTTAATTAAATTTCACGTCGAGCAAACAGCTCCAGTAACACATGTCAGCTAATGTAGGCCTTCGTATTCGCATCACTTTATGCGCGTACTTCTGTCTCGTATAGCTTCTTTAAACAAGAATTAGATTTCTGTAGACCTCTGCTTACGGGATCCACAATCTCTGCATTTTAGCTGTTAATCGAATCACCGTTTGCATGTTTATGTCAAGCACAAATTCGGGGCAAGTAGCTTCCACGCGATACGCACTGCTGATTGTGGTTTCTTAGTGCATTTGATATATACATCGAGAGACATAGGAGAAAGATTATATCCTAAAGGGAGCAGTTTTCAGGTTGAGTATGCGAACAATACCGTTACACCATGGACCTTGCCTCGGAACTGCATAACTTTAGTTCTGAATAAGAAACCAGGGCAACATTACACATTTAATTTTTTCATTTTATGAAGTGTGAAATCTAGGCCGACCAACACTTGTTTTGTCCGTACACTTTAAGTCTATGTGAGCTATACCGGCACACCAAGGAGCTTGCTTCAGAACTGCATAACTTTAGTTCTGAATAAGAAACCAGGGTAACATAACATGTTTCATCTTTTGAGGTAGGAAATCTAGACCGACCAACACTTCATTTGTTCGTACACTTTAAATTTATCTGTTTACCAGACATAATTGAATCTGCACTAGAACGACATCCCGGAATAACAAATACGGTAAGCTGAACACAGAACAGTGAATTTATTAGTGGTGTACAATTGGTCTACGGTCAAACTAAACTATTTTTACAATTTTCTAACGCCTCAGACAGTCAAATCGTCGAGGAAACAACCGCGACGCCCATAGTTTTAAACGTCATCGAAGGCATTATAAACTTACCCATGTACTAACTTTGTTTTTATCCGTTAAGTTGCACTATTGGCTTTATTATCATGTTTTTTTTTCTAGGCAAAACATAACGTGGCATTAAAGATAACACGTTGGCTGACTGCCTGTATACATGACAAGTTGCGCGAGCGAGTGCAAAAAAAGCCAATCGTGCGCCTAACTTGTTTTTCGAGGGTAACTCAAAGTCATAATCAAAAACAACGAAAGGGGCATGAATTCCCAGTCCACCTGGTTGACCGATATCTCAATTTGCATAGCCACAGACACATTACATTTATTCATCAAGTTTCTTGCTGTTGGTTGTTCTTCTTCCAGTAAATTTGATCGATTTACATATGCTTAAAATGCCAACCCTTCGAGTAGCTCTATTGCATTAAGGTGCACTAACTACTGGTTTATTATAATTTATTCCAGGCAAAACATCACCTGACCTTAAAAATTACACGTTGACTGACTGCCTGTATAGGACAAGTAACGCGAGAAAGTATGAGAAAAGCCAATCTTAAATTTAACCTGTGGAGGTTTTAGGTCAAATCACGAAAACTTGCTTAATGGTCGTAACCCCATACCGGTGAAAAAATAAATAAGAACTTGAACTGCTACGAACTTAAACACCGACTGGTAACTAAATTGCACATACATGTATACGCTTTCGCTCCGTCTGTTTTTAAAAAAAAATTTAATCTGCGACGTTATTCACTGGTAGCTAAATTGCACATACATGTATACGCTTTCGCTTCGTCTGTTTTTTTATTTAATTTGCGATGTATTCACTGGTAGCTAAATTGCACATACATGTATACGCTTTTGCTTTGTTTATTTTTTATTTAATCTGCGACGTTATTGACTGGTATAGCTAAATTGCACATACATGTATTCGCTTTCGCTTCGTTTGTTTTTTATATATATTTAATCTACGACGTTAATTACTGGTAGCTAAATTGCACATACATGTATATGCTTTCGCTTTGTCGGGTTTTTAGTTAATCTGCGACGTTATTCACTTAAGCCTGGTCTATCTCTTGAGCAGCCCGGCTGTATGTTCTGTATACCGTGACATTGGTCACACGAAGTTCACAATGACATTTATACTCTGACATTTAGACCTCCATGCATGCGACTCCAAACAGAGCGTGTAATTATCTCGTACATCAACAACACCGAAGCCCGCGGATACAGCAAAGTCAAACAATTACCCCCTTTGAGAATTCAAATTATTTTTAAAAAATTCTTGCAAGATTTGGAAGTGAATACATATTGCGGCAGTAACCCCAGGGGAGTTTTAAAACGCAATACAATATCACCGAGATTGTATGCACATCATCAAGTATATTTGCTTCCTTTTTACCATTCAGGTGCACTACTGGGTTTATTATCATTTATTTGAGGCAAAACAGCACGTTGGCTGACTGCCTCTACATGACAAGTAACGCGAGAAACTGCGAGAAAAGCCAATGGTGTACCTAACTCTTCTTTACGAGGTATACAACTCGTTGAAGACAGAACGAGACGTATCGTTTATTGATTATTTTTGTTTGCTTGTTTGATTGCTTGTTTTAGTTTTACGCCGCACTTACGGTTATTTGCCTCTCACGACGGCTTGTCATCCCAATGGGTGAAGAGAAGCACCGTCGACATCACTGATAACAGCCGAAGACAAGACAGAATAAATACAGGACAATCACAGGACGTAATACAAAGACATCAGATCGGCTTCATGTTGCCCCCTATCGCACAAGGGAGAGCACTATATAAGGCAACAGAAAACTCCTTCCCAATCCTCCGCAATGTTTTATAGAAATAGAGATTTTACTTTGGGATTACCTAATAGGGTAACTCCATGAATTAACAAACGGCGGCCAGTTACATGGGTACAGGAAACCGCCCTAGACATCATTGTTTATAAAACAAATGACAGGACAGAAGAATCACAAGACACACAACAGGATAGATGCTTGGTGCAAACAAAAAAATTGTGAATTTTACGAACTTCAATGCGTTTGGCTTGACGGTCAGGTGACTAGGTTTAGATACTCCAACACGCAAATCTCGTATCCATTCGCGATTTCGGCTAACATGAACAACATATCGGCTTCGTGTCGACTCTAAGCTCTGGGATTTGAGCATACGGCCTGACTTTTTCGCTTCGCCAGATTGTACGGATAAACAGGAATGTAATATCTTTCAGATATTGCATTCCCGTGCTAACAGCAAACATAAATGTTCTATCTGGCCTATTAATGTCCCGCTTTGTCAACACAAATGTAATCAAAAAAGATCTACGATTAAAATCAAAATAAAAATGTACGCATTAAATACGTCTTTCTTTGATTAATGTTCTATGGCTAAGGACATGTTGCACGGATGAAGTTCCCCAAGGTGACACAGTCCTGAGCTTAATTTGAAACGTTTGTTTGTCACTGGCAAACACAAAGTCCGATTTATACATGAGGAGGTGTCATGTAAGAAATTATTCTGGGACCTGGGCTGGAAATAACAAAACATAACATTAAACACAACTCTAAACTAAAAACAACGTCACGGTGGTCTCATAAAACTAAAACAGAGTGCCTTATATTAAACAGTTAAGTTGCGTCCAGTAACAATACAAGACACGAAAGCGAGTCTTTTGCCAAGAGAGTTAGGTGCACGTTTGGCTTTTTCTCGCACATTCTCGCGTTACTCGCCATGTACAGGCAATCAGCAAACGTGTTATATTCAACGTCACGTGCTGTTTTACCTAGAATAAATGGTAATAAAGCCAACAGTGCACCTTAATGCCCAGAGAGCACCCGGGCACAGATAACTCAACAACAACGATACACAGTCACTGAATAACTCACTACTTTATCTGAGGTAGCAATTATACAGTTGCAAAATTGACAAACAAAGTATGTTTCTACTGGGAGAGCTGACAGAATAGTTATAGATATATTGATAGGGTCAAGCTGGTTCATAATGAAGAGTAAATAAATGAGACTAAGATGGTTCTAAATTCGCCAATGTAAATGACCTCTTTTAAAATGTCTATAGTCGCAGTTGTGACACTTCAGAAGTGATCCGAATTACGACCTGCGAAAGGCAGATTACGATTGCTGCTCAAATATCATATATCACTAGCTATATTTAGACAGAATAAAAGTTTACTCGAGTTCTTCGTTAAGGTTAAAATGTGATGTAAGAGAACACCGAGAAGACACTCCAAAGTATGTCATGATTCAAATTGTACACCCTATCAAGTTGTTCAACAAAACTGCTGTAATATTTTTTGTAGAATTCGCTGTTTTTCAATGGAGAGCATTTCAATCCCATGACAACTCGAGACTACGATCTGCTTACAAACTGACATTTTTACTAGAGCATAAGATGATTTGCCAGTTTCATATAATATCCAATTGTCAGTTTAATTACTTAAAAAAACAACTTTATGTATGTTTCTTAAAGAGATATGAGTGGAATAGGACACGTGACCTGTTCATGGAGCCAAAACAATTTCGCCTTTTTTTAAGAGAAGTATATGTTAATCGACACAAAATTATCTTGTAAAGTATGCAGCATGAAACAGGTCTACCATGTTGCATATGCGCACATTATGTTGTAAAAGTAAATATTTTAAATAAATGAAGTGAGAAAAATTAGCTTGCGTTCACCGAGATTCTAACCCGGAACCTTAGGGTTACTATATGTACAAATGTATATGCATATATTCGGGCATATGACCTCACCTACTGATTAATAAGACTATTATCAAATTTGAAAATTTAATTATACCCAATGAAAGCTAATAAGTCTTATAACTATTTAGTATTTCATTTTTCAGTTGCAAATACGAATAGATCGTGCTGGATCATGTTTAGGGGAGAAATGGTGGTAATTGTAGTTAACTAGGAAGCGTATGGCACAGATAAACGAAAAATTGTTTTTAAAAAACGGAAACCAATTCTTAAAGCTAGGTCCTTCTGGCTCAGGGCAGTTTGTTTGAAGATTAGTAATATTGTCTTTACATCAACATTATGGAAACACTTCACATCTTACATAGTTGTGATTGGATAGAAATAAAAGATCACGTGATCTGATCCAGTAGGTATATGAGCTACCACATTGTTGTAAGTTTTGTGTGTTAAGGTGACTACGATATGAATTGCAATTAAAACACATAGATTGCAATGCACCCAGTCCCACTATAAAATAAATAATTTTGTTTTTTTGTATTTTTAACTTGAGCGTGTCGTGATAAATACGCCTATAACTTGAACTCTGGCAGAAACAAAAGTAATTAAAAAAGCAACACCAACAACAACAGCAATAAACTATGCAATAGGACAAGGGTTGACAGGTTGTAATAGTTCAAATATAACAAAAGTCGATCTCGTGTTGTCCTTTAGCTCAGATAGCACCAGAGTGCAGAAAGCTTCCATGATATACCCGCTTGTGGGCCAGAGCGTAAGACAATAGGATAAACCCCGGGGAATCCCCTTGTGTACTGCGGTATCATCTCTATTCTCGGTCGTTACAGACGTATGAGTAAGCACAATTCATCGAGCAGTTTAGTCGCCGGAAGCCTATTTAGCAGCGGGTTTACTATATGTACTAATGTATTTGCATGTATTCGGGCATATGGCCTCACCTACTGATTAATAAGACTATTATCAAAGTTGTAAATTTAATTAAACCCAATGAAAGCTAATTAGTCTTATAACTATTTAGTATTTTATTTGTCAGTTGCAAATACGAATAGATCGTGCTGTATTATGATTAGGGGAGAAATGGGGGTAATTATAGTTAACTAGGAAGCGTATGGCACAGATAAACGAAAAATTGTTTTTTTGAAAACGGAAACCAATTCTTAAAGCTAGGCCCTTCTGGCTCAGGGCAGTTTGTTTGAAGATTAGCAATACTGTCTTTACTTAGCACTGGAGGAAAATTCACTTTCCAACATTATGGAAACACTTAACATCTTCCATGGTTGTGATTGGATAGAAATAAAAGGTCACGTGATCTGATCCAGTAGGTATATGAGCTACCACATTGTTGTAAGTTTTGTGTGTTAAGGTGACTACGATAGGAATTGCAATTAAAACACATAGATTGCAATGCTCTCAGTCCCACTATAAAATAAATAATTTTGTTTTTTGCATTTTTAACTTGAGCGTGTCGTGATAAATACGCCTATAACTTGAACACTGGCAGAAACAAAAGTAATCAAAAAAGCAACACCAACAACAACAGCAATAAACTATGCAATAGCACAAGGGTTGACAGGTTGTAAAAGTTCAAACATAACAAAAGTCGATCTCGTGATTTCCTTTAGCTCGGATAGCACCAGAGTTCAGAAAGCTTCCATGATGTACCCGCCTGTGGGCGTATTAAAGACAATCGGATAAACCCCGGGCAATCCCCTTGTGTACTGCGGTCTCATCTCTATTCTCGGCCGTGACGGATGTATGAGTAAGCATAATTCATCGTGCAGTTTGGTCGCCGGAAGTTTACGTTTGAGGTCTTGCTGGACCCCTTGGTCGATTTTCAGAACACCTGCTGTATTTAGTCCATTATACAGAAGAGTATAAATCTGAACCATATGTATATGTATACATTTTTGGAAAGCTTGAATACTCAGGATTACATATTTATGAATGTTGTGAAAATCCCATTATTATTCCTAAAAATATTCCAAAAATTAGTAAATGTCTACAGGAAAAAATAGACTGAATTTAGGTTTATTTCTTGAAGTACAATAACGATAAGACTAAATAGATAGTCCTTGAACCAGTAAAATTTTGATTAGATTGATCATAGTTGATTTTTTTGTCTATCCCACATTGAAAAGTCTTATAAAAATGTAAAATACAACTTTCAGAAAACATTTTAAAAACTCAAGGACGAACTAATAAAAAATGAGACACCATTTACTAGATCGCATCTTGCTCTTTACAATCCAACAAATTTGAAGTCTCTACCATGAATAGTTTTCTAGATATGCGCCATGAAAAATGTAGTGTCGGCTTTAAAGTGAAGTGCCAGAAATAGGCAATTAGAGTTTTGCGACTTGTATACTTGATCATGGGGAAGCTAAATTATAGGCTTAAATTGAACTGTTTATCGATATAATTTCGATTTATGTTTTTCACCGACATATAGTTTGAATACCTAACTTTTAATATAAGCGATAAAAAAATGGCGTACGCACTTAAACAAAAGTCAGACGATTTCCGGCAAAAGGTTTTAGATAACGTTAACTTAGTTCAGGGGTATATTATGCTCTATACCAAAAACAAACGGAAACTTAGGATAATACACACAACATGGACTACGTGTTATCATTTGATTTAAACAAAAAGTGCATGCCAACATGGCGCCGACAGCTTGACGCCCGAGATGATATGCGCAGTTATTTCGAGGGTTTAGAAGTCGGTGTTCAATGGAAGGCCTGGGCAATGGGATTTGATTTTCTTATGCTTTATTATCCCGAGAGCAGCAAACATAGCTTATAGAGTTAAGTGCACCGTGTACGATTGTCTTTTCGTGCACTTTCTCGCGTTACTCGTCATCTACAGGCAGCCAGCCAACGCGTTATCTGTAACGTCACGTGATGTTTGATCTAGGATAAAGGATAACAATGCTGCACCTTAATGAGCTTATATTGTTTCCCGCCAATTATTTACATTCTTACACAGTTGTTAGAAGGACGACAGAATTGTGGATTTTAAAAAAAACGAAGAAAAAAGTTTAATAGGGGTTGAAGAAAGAAGGGAGAGAGAGACACAGAGAGATAAAAAAGAGAAAAAGATTGCATGGGGAAGCATGGCATGTACAAAGTCTAGATTTTACATTTGGTCGATTGCAGATAGGAGTGATGTGTTGAGATTCAGTCTTCAGTAAATATTATATATAAGCTATCCCTGAGATGTTCTATGAGAAGGTGCCTAAACCAGGTCATTTGGTCAGAAATAAAATCGACAATCATGCCATACAAACTTATTGAATACACATATTCAAAGCTCAGTTTTGTTTACATTTGCTGAAAGTGCGTTGTCACAAAAGATATCGTAAATAATTCCTGGAAGGTTAGTCAAACAAAAATGAGCAAAACATGTTAGCCACGATGGTAAAGCATGTAATTTAATCCATGCTGTTAAAGCGAATGACATGTTTAATGTTAACTCTTTATTTGCCTGTATACATATACACAGGTCATGTAGATCTTTGTTTGTATAACGCGTTGTAAAGTTTGAACAGTACAAGACATCGGTGGCATTTCAAAAAATTCAGTTCAATGTTTATTGCTTTCTATAACGATAAAGAATATTGAATTATTGACACCAGTATAATTTCACATTCATAAAGAGGAGCGAGAGTTGAAATGAAGTCCATTGATGGTTGATTTATTGATTGACTGGCTGATTGATTGATTCGCTGATTGATTGATTGATTCCTATTCAACTCAAGGGCATTTTTCCAATACAATAGTTTACGTAATTTTACTCAAAGTAGCACAGCCGGACTGCTTTTGCTCTGTTGGAACTTTTATGTTCTCTAGTCTTAAGCTGCAAAGACCGTGTTACAGTGATTGGGGTATATAGTTCTTGGCCAGGGCCTTTATTGATTCGGATCATTCAGCCTTGAGTGAATCGAGTAGAGCGATTGAGGTACTAGTATCAAGTTCTTAGCAAAAGTCGTATTGGTTCGTATCATTTGGCCTTGAGTGAATTGGCGAAAGGGATTGCATATCAAGTTCTTAGCAAGAGTCTTCATTGGTCCATATTCTTCAGCGATGAGTGAATTTGGGGAAGCGATTCGAGTATTCACTACTTAGCCAAAGCCTTGATTGTTTCGGGTCGTTCAGACTTAATTGAGTGAATCGGGAAAAGTCATTGTGGTATCCAGTTCCTTGTCAGAGCGATTATTGATCCGTATCGTTCAGCCTTGAGTGAATTGGGGCAAGTCCTTGGGGTATCAAGTTCTTTGTCAGAGCGATTATTGGTTCGGATCGTTCAGCCTTGAGTGAATCGGGGAAAGCGATTGGGGAATCCAGTTCTTAAAGACAGAACCTCTGTTGGTTCAGATGGTTCAACCTTGAGTGAATCGGGGAAGTGCTTACCGCTCGACTATCGTTTCCTCTGCTGATCAGTATCTCAAGAAATTCAGTTGGAATTTCCTAAAATCTATGCTTTTTTAAATAGTACGCCCAAACAAACACATTTCATGCAAGTCGGCGTCCGTGGTGACAAGGGGATTTTCTTAAACCCATCTCCAACAGCCATTCATTTCATTTTTTTTATTTCACCAAATCATACAATACATAATAAATTATAGTGCAAGATACATGAATGTCCTTGGCGAGAACATAAACCTCAAAGGGCGTATTTTATCACATTTAAGAAAAGAAGAAAAGAATCTGGCAGAAAATGATTTGAATATATACATTTTATGATAAATAGGTTTTCATGTGTATGCGATGGAATATGTAGGTATGTATAAACATGTAAATATAGACAGTGAAAGAGGAGGTCTCACTCCATGTCAATTTGTATAAGATTGGTTTTCAATTTTGACTTGAACAGGTAAAATGAAATAAGTTGTTTAAATTCTGATGGCAATTTATTCCATTGGATAGGTCCTTCTATTTTGCTAGTAAATAGGCTTAATTTTTTTCTGTGAAAAGGTCTATATGGGTTATGGGTCTATATGGTTAAGAGAGACAGCTCTAGATTGGTATTGGTGAACTGTATACTGTTTGATAAAGTACTTTTGAGCAAAGATGGGCAGAAGTTCTGTGGTGTAAAAGAATTTCAAGATGAAATGGGCAACAAAAATTTAGTTTATTGATAGAATACATCTGTACGGTGGCTTGTAAGGGACATTTAAGGATTTTAACTTCTCTTTGTTTTTTTATAGACTTTACACCGCAGTAGAAACGTTTACACTGCGGGGAAAACGTTGAAATACAATTTTCTCCCTGGTGTAAATGTTTCAACTGCGGTGGAAACTTCCACCTCGGTGTAAAGTCTATGAAAAAACACAGAAAAGTTAGAAACCTTAAACGTCCCTTACAAGCCACCGTAGATAGAAATTTGTAATAACGAAACATAGGCATACTTAGTTGAGAATGTTATAAGTCAAAGTGCACGCTTTTGGAGACGAATAGGAGCGAGAAGATGTGTCTAATAGGTGTCACCCCAGACAATAATGTACTAAATTAGGAAGGGGTATATAAGAGAAGAATAGAGGATATACTATGATTTCTTTTTTAGATTTTCTCGTAGGTGATATAGGACTCCTAGATTACGTCATATTTTCTAACATAAGTCAGAGATATGGGTAGTGACCAGTTCAATTTGTTGTTAAGAGTAACAAGAGTTAAGAGAATTTAATATTATTAACATTTTCTATATTCTCTTTACAAATCGTTAATGATGGTGTATACTGTGCATTATTTTTCCGATTAGGCTTGACATAAAAAAATTAGTTTTACCAATGTTTAAAGATAGTTTGTTGTTACACAGCCAGTTATATATTTTATCAATTTCTAAGTTAACTTTATTGGTTAGATGTTCTGGGTGAATATTTGAGAGAAATGCACTGGTGTCATCAGCAAACAAAAGTAATTGTAGGTCAGACACGTTGGCAAAATCATATATGTAGACTAAAAATACAAGCGGACCTAGAATAGACCCCCCAGGAACACCAGTATTGGAACTGGAGACACTAAATTCATAGACGGCAATGCGCAAACACATGGAGTAGGTCATGGTCATAATGCTTGTAATGTAAACATGCCGTTTAACCCACCATCTCTATATATATAGTTATATGTTCGTATGTTTGGTCAGCATGTTGTACGCCGCTAGAGGTCGCTATGGCTTAAACATTTTTTAAAATAACATTTTTCCTGGTATTGTTTATACTCCTAAGTCTTTCGTGCAAAATTGTACATATGTTTTCTTTCCTTCCCAATTGATATAGTCATAACTCAATTAAGTTAAAATTATTGGACAATTCATTTTTGGGACTTGTATAGGTGATGGACAGCACCTACCACGGCATTGCTTGCTCCTATTTTTCAGTAAATTGGTGTACTGATGACAAGCGTCACACAATCGACGTCATATGAATTGACATTTAACAGAGAGAAAAAAAATTAAGTGGTAGGTAGTAAGTTTTCTCATCCTAACACTTTGTATCTTCTTTAGCCAAGGGTTTTATATCCGAGCAACTCTGCATTACACCCCATGGCAGATAATTGATGTACAACGAGTGTTTCGGTTACGCCATCTGGCGGATAAAATGATCAAGGTTATAGTTAACTCAACTTGTTTACAGTTACATCCAACCAGCGTAGATAAACTATGATGAATGTCGTACTCCAGTTGTGACAGTTTGTTTAACTTTGTAGAACAGTGTTGGCATATATACGGTGATTTGGTGTCTGTAGCGGTATGTACATATCGAATGATTTCACTGAATTGGTTGAATACCCCAAACAAGTTCGAAATATCTGATCAGATGCGTAGAAGTTCCCATGCATCCAATCAATCGCTTGGAAGCAGAGTCCCATTATACCTTAGTTATCCGCCAAGGGTTGTAATGCAGAGTTGCCCGGATATAAAACCCTTGGCTAGAGAAGATGAACACTTGGCTAATTCAAAACTTTCTTCTTTCAAAAAGTAGTCCTTCCATAACGACGTCATATGTATAACTGCACACAGCGTAAACCTAAACTTGTATGGCCGTTAAATTCCTTTTGGTACAAATCTCGACGACATAAACAGTGATTTAATACAATGGCTCATACTGTAAACATATTTATCTAGATCATTGATTGAACCGGATTTTTTGGCCGTGGGAATATATGGAAGGCACTAACCACTCTATAGGTATCGACAATTACTCCCTTCGCAGGTGAGTGGATACTAATAGTCAATGGGACTTTCATAAAGTCTATAATTTTTTAATAATACGCATGAGTAAACGCTTCCCGTGAAAATCACCCGTCCATGGAGGTCAAAGAATGACCTTTCTTTCTTCCATGTGAGATGGCATTAAAGCGTACTTGACACTGTCTAGACACCCTGTCAGGTGATAACACTATTTGTTTTGGTTGATTGGGGTACTACACCAGATTGAGTGCCAATCGATTGGATGAAAGAAACAACCCTGTATGTCCTTTAACGAGTACAACCGCTAAATGACAAGACTTGCCAAAAGTTGCCAAACAAAGACGCCACAACAAAGCAACTCAGATTCGTTCGTTCATTCGTCAGAGAGCACCAGGGCAACAGCAAGTTCTGGTCAACCATCCACTAATTTGCACGAAGTGGTATATCCGATATAAATGTGGTTACAATGCTGGCAACATTCATAATTGTTTCCCATTGTGTTTGTTCTTCATTTATTTTACGCTGTACTTTATAAGGATATTTATCTCAGTTGACGGCGTACTTTACCGTTACAGATGAAGTCCCTGGAACCGACACGCACAATATACAAAATATTTTCTATATTATTATTTTAATTATTTGAGTATACTATAATATAGTATTTCCTATGGTGCAAAAAAGATAAATACACAAGTGCCGCAGACAGCAACAGATCGCGACCGTGGCTTAGTGGTGAGACATTCTAAAATATAATCGATTCTACTTCCTACGCCGAGACAGTGACATATGTACTTCTTTTATTTGCTGATATGTGGCATACCTCACCTAAAAAAAATAATGCGCGATAGCCTGGCAAAGCGTACGTGAGTTGCCTTAGTCTCTTCCATTGTAGAAACTCTCGAGAGAATACGATTGAGTGGTAAGAGTGTCTGCCAACCAATCCGTCTTCGATGTTCGTCCACGGGTTCGAGACCGCCTGGTGAACATCAGGTAGTTAGGGCGTCACATGACGTGGCTCAGGCAATATAGGGGTGGGTCTTTTTATGAGGTTTCCTTCCCGTTTTCCAAACAAGAAACAGTATGAAATGGAC